>CAUYPK010066488.1:0-24035 GCA_963574355.1 Loris lydekkerianus | reverse complement strand
CTTAAATGGTTTATTCACTTTATTAAAGTTGCCATTGAATACTATGGGTTAATTCCTCAATTATTGTAATTGTTTTGGGTATATATTTTTATTTTTGAAATTTACCAGTGGCTGCTGCATTTTCCATCTCGGCTTATACTTGAGTCACTAAGTTTTCCCAGTTTTTAGGGTAAAATTAAGGGGGTCAGCTTATACTCAGGTTGGCTTGTACTTGAGTATATACGGTAAAATTTTTTTTTTCTCAAATAATGATTTTGTATATCTACTTGAGCCACTTTTTCTCTTGAGTTAGAAGACAAGTTGCTCCAGCATTACCTGTGGGAACCATTCAGAGTCTCCCAGAGCTTTCAGAAAGGTTACTTCTGAATCAGTAGGGATAGCGCTCGGGACACAAGCCCTCATCAGCTTCTTAAAACTGGCTTTTACTTGTCGGATTTCATGAAATTCAACAGGAACAAACTCACAGTTTAAAGCAAATTCCACCTTGAAGCTCTGTGGATAAAGATGCATAGAATTAGGTACATGAAGTACTATAGCTAAAAGAACAGTATTTTCAACAGGGCAATGCTTACTAATATATAGTTAATTGAGGCCAAACAGCTTTAGGGCCTGTAGTGCCCCAAGAAAATCAACCAGGTGTGGCTAATCTGTCAGTATTGCTGGAAAGAGCCAGTCTTGTGGTTTGCCTAGAACAGGTGTCCTCAAACTGCAGCCCGCGGGCCACATCAAACGTTGTGAATTATATTTGTTCCCATTTTGTTTTTTACTTCAAAATAAGATATGTGCAGTGTGCACAGGAATTTGTTCATAGTTTTTTTTCTTAAACTATAGTCCGGCCCTCCAACGGTCTGAGGGACAGTGAATTGGCCCCCTGTTTAAAAAGTTTGAGGACGCCTAAGAACATATCTAGCCCTCTCAAGATATAGATTACTAAGCTTAACAATGCTGTCATTCTGAGAACTTAAAGAGACCACTGGTAGGCTGGAACTTGATGTAGATTTTTTTTTGTTTTTGGAGACGGAGTCTCACTATGTCGCCCTCGGTATAGTGTCATGGTGTCACAGCTCAAAGCAACCTCAAACTCTTGGGCTTAAGCGATTCTCTTGCCTCAGCTTCCCAGGCAGCTGCGACTACAGGCGCCCACCACAACGCCCAGGTATCTTTTTTTTGTTGTTGCTGTTGTCATTGTTTTTTAGCTGGCCTAGCCTGGGTTCGAACCTTCAAGTCTTGGTGTATGTGGCTGGCGCTGTAACCATTGTGCTGTGGGTGCAGAGCCTTGATGGAGATTTAAGCACCAAATATATGTTAATTATAAAGCTACGAACATGGAAGTTTAAAGAGGAACCAGCGACACAAGGGCAGCATATTAATCCAACAGTGGAAACTAAGGTCTTCCCAAGGTGTGTATTGTAATGGAAAGGTAATATACTGTTGGAGGTCCAGATTGTACATATTAAAATTTATAGACACATACATATTTGTTTCTTATTAAGCAAGTAAAACATAATCATAGTAAAAAAATGAAAAAAAAAAAAAAGTAGAGATATGCTGAGTGCAGCAGCTCATCCTAGCAGTCCTAGCACTTTGGGAGGCCAAGGTGGGAGGACTGCTTGAGGCCAGGAGTTGAAGACCAGCCTAAGCAACACAAGCAAGGCCTTGTCTCTACAAAATATAAAAAAATTAGCTAGGGGTGGTGGTGCATGCGCTAGTCTAGGATTGCTTGAGCCCAACAGCTTCAGTTTGTGGTGAGCTATGATGATGTCACTGTACTGTAAGACTTGGCCTTAAAAAAAAAAAAAAAGTAAATACTGATAAGGAAATAAAAATCAACTGTTTCACTGGCCAAGACTACTAATATTATGGTTACTTTAAAAAAATCAATAATAAAAAATTATATATAATAAAATGTATACTTTGGTATAATACTTTTCTCATTTAATATGACATATGTATCAACCTATATTTATGTGAGTACTTTTTCATTTACAACTTTAACTGATATAAAATTTATTCTGTGTGAGATAAGAGTTATTGCATTTGTTATTAAAAAATGCTACACTGATGGCCCATGGGTATATTTTATTTTGATAATCTGGTCGACTTAGCTCTAAAGAAGATTGAAAAGTCCTTCTGTTTTTCATAACAAGGAATGAATAATTTTCTCAGATTCTTTCCACTTTCTTTACATTTTGCCTGAATTACTCTCCTGGACCATCTGCTTTTTTAAGAGTAGAGCTGCTTTCTGGAGATTGATTGCACAGCAATATAAATATACCTAATATTGAACTGTACACTTAAAAATTATTAAGATGGTAGCTTTATAATTATGTGTATTTTACCATATTAAAAAAAAGTGCTGCCAATGTCTTATAGGGTCTGTTTGATGTTTTATATTGGTTATTTTAGGTTTTTAAAAAAGTCTTATTACAATTTTATAATAAAAGTAAATGCAAAAACTCCTAAGGTTTTTAGAAATAGCATTTATAGTATCTATCAAGAAAGAAAAAGTTCCTTTGTCATAATAATTCCATTTTATGAAAGCTGCTCTAAGGAAGTAATCTAACAGGAAAAACTCCAGTCAACTGTATCTCAATAAAAACAAACAAACAAACAAACAAAAAAAATGTATATGCTTGGAAATATGACTATAATTTTACATATAAAAGATAAAGACAGAAATCTATACATCCCACAATATAGGATGTTAAGTAGTGCCTAAAACGGTTATGGAGACTAACCTACAATATGGAAACATGATTTAAAGGCTTAATATATATTTTTAAAATTTATGATAGATAAAAAATAGTTTATAGGAAAGACTGATTCCTTTCTATTTCTCAACTATACACTGAGCTAGGTATGCCTATCTTATAAACCAGGAATTATTAAGCATAGTATTGAGACATACTTATTAGGTTGTCAGGAATTTGTTACTACTGATAAAGTATTATAAGTCTGTGAACTTAAAAAAGGCCAACTTGGACTTGGTGTCCATAGCACAGTTACGGCGCCAGCCATATACACTCAGGCTGGTGGGTTTGGACCCAGTCTGGGCCAGCTGAGCAGCAGTGACAATTGCAACAGAAAAATAGCAGGGCATTGTGGCTGGTGCCTGTAGTTGCAGCTGCTTGGGAGGTTGAGGTAAGACAATCACTTAAGCCCAAGAGTTTGAAGTTGCTGTGAGCTGTGACGCCATGGCACTCTACCGAGGGTGACGTAGTGAGACTCTGTCTCTACAAAAAAAAAACTAAAAACCTGACCAACTTGAAGATTATTTTTAGAGTAAGTTACTGTCATTTGCTGGTTTTCCCTTATGCTTCCTTTGTTAGGAGGAAAAGGTATGGAATTACAACTGGAAAGGACTGTGCTAGCTAGAATGCGGTACATATCAGATAGAGAGCCACACTCTACAGACACAACTGAATTAATAAACAATAACAATGAATGGAATATATTAAATCACTAAAAACTATTATGCCAGGATGGTGGAATCGACATTTTAAAAATATAATATTTCACTGAGAAAAAACACGGAGGGAGGGAAGGAGGGAAGGGAAGAAGGAAAGAAGGAAAGAAGGAAGGAGTAAGTATCCCAAGTGGTCAGTCTTTCTTACTCAACTATGCATGATCACACACCTAACCCGAAGAATGCTAAACAAAGGGAATGGCTGAGGTGAGCATTTAGGAGCCAAAGGTGATTTAGGTCATGAGTAAATCATGTGCTAAAGTGTAGAAAGTCCTCTGGAAAAGGCACTGGTGCCAAGGTGGCTGTGCATGCAACCCTGGATTGCTGTTGAAAAGTGTTCCAACTATTTTCTGGATATGAATTTATCTGCTGTATCAAAAGACATGTATGCATATTTAAAAATTGAGCTTTACTCAGCAGTTTCATGCCTTTTACCCGAAAGAGAGTGACTGCAGCATTCCAGGCAGTGGGAGAAGAGCTAGCAAAGCCAGTCACCTACAGGAGAGATGACTCAGTCACCGGCATCCTAAAGGCCAAACCTGTGAGGTCTTGCTAACAGCAACCTGCTCATAGCCTCTCTTCCACGGTTCAGCCAAAGGTCTGTCTAGGTTGTCCAGTACTAACTGAACCACTGGAATAAATTCTGGGGGAATTTCTGAAGTAACAAATTACTTTTATTTCTGAAAACACCTATTGGTAGTAATAAAATTTATTGTGTAATGTATGACTTGTGAAACATTAAACTCAAGGAATGATCATTGCTTTTGGAGGAAAAGACTACCTTTGGAATTTATAAGCCCCCTGGATAGTTAAGCTCTTTAATTATTTTAGCATAATAATTTAATAGTAAGTATTTAATAAAGTTGAACAGCATATAATATTTTGAATTTTCTGACATATCTTAGGGCATGTGTATATATGTAGCCTTGCAAGTTTTAAAAAAGGTTACTTAGAAAAATCTAGCCTTGGGCAGCACCCGTAGCTCAGTGGTAAGAGTGCCGACCACATACCCCGAGGCTCACGGGTTTGAACCTGGCCTGGGCCAGCTAAAACAACAATGACAACTGCAACAAAAAAATAGCTGGGTGTTGTGGCAGGCGCCTGTAGTCCCAGCTACTCGGGAGGCTGAGGCAAGAGATAATCACCTAAGCCCAAGAGTTTGAGGTTGTGGGCGGCACCTGTGGCTCCGTGGGTAGGGTGCCGGGCCCATATACAGAGGGTGGCGGGTTCAAACCCAGCCCCAGCCAAACTGCAACAACAACAACAACAAAAATAGCCAGGTGTTGTGCTGGGCGCCTGTAGTCCCAGCTACTCCGGAGGCTGAGGCAAGGTGTTGGAGGTTGCTGTGAGCTGTGTGATGCCAGGGCACTCTACCTCAGGCAATAAAGTGAGACTGTCTCTACAAAAAAAAAAAAAAAAGAGTTTGAGGTATGAGCTGTGATACCACAGCACTCTACCCAGGGCGACAGCTTGAGACTCTGTCTCAGGAAAAATAAATAAATAAATAAATAAAACGGCTTTAAAAAAAGGGGGGGGGAAAAAAAAAAAAGAAAATCAAGCCTTGGCCGTCCCTTGTCTCCATGTGTGGTGCCATACTCTTCCTCTTTCCATCCTTCTATCTTTCTGCAGCTTTTAAAAATTATTTATTTATTTATTTATTTTTGAGACAGAGCCTCAAGCTCTCGCCCTGGGTAGAGTGCCGTAGCATCCAACTCCTGGGCTCAAGTGATTCTCCTGCCTCTGCCTCCCAAGTAGCTGGGACTACAGGTGCCTGCCACAGCTCCCGGCTATTTTTTGGTTGCAACTGTCATTGTTGTTTGGCGGCCCGGGCTGGATTTGAACCCACCAGCTCAGGTGTATGTGGCTAGTGCCTTAGCCACTTGAGCCACAGGTGCTGAGCCTGCAGCCTTTTTTAAATCAATATGTGTCAAATACCAAAATTATCTGTTTAGCTATGGGCAATTTCCTATGGAAATCGAATCAGGACAGTGGAAGACCCAGCCTGAATAAGCCTGACCTTTTATTTGTATTCACACTCCCTATTATTCCTGATATTTATGTTGATTTTTTTATGATAATGAATAAATATGTTTTCATGGCCAATAAATATGTATTTGTGTACATGAACATGTTTCTCTCTATATAGGCCCTTCAGGGGAAGTGAGCAAGCTCGAGAACTGGATGCCATACTCCCTACAGTGTTGAAGACAGCGTAATTATGAGGTTGCAAATAAGTGAGGGATTACCAGCATGTTTGGATGCTGAGTATTGGAGCCAGGAGCATTGGCCTTCATGAAGTTTTGAAAACTGAGTGCTGCAGTGCATAGATTGAGAGCTGGCAGCCACAGCAGCTCAGGCAAAGCGGAAGAGGCTACATCCCCAGAGGATAGATGTCAGTCTATGAAGGACCAAGAGCTATCAACTTGGATTTGAAAACCTAACTGTTGAACATTTGGTGTAGAAGTATGCCTTGTGTATCAGGACATTCTCAACAAAGCTAAGAGATGTATTAGACAACAGTTTTCTGTAACTGGCACATTTGGTATCATTCATTAAATTTTCTAGCATTGTCCCTTGTCAGCCTGTCCAACAGGAGCTTATACAAATTGGTTGTTATGTTGGGAGCGAGTATGGATACATGGATATATATGTGTGTATGCACATACAAAAAAAATGAAGGGAGAACTAATGATTTTTTTGGTTTGTTTTAGAGACAAGAGTCTCACTCTGTCACTCTGGGTAGAGTGCCATAACATCAGAGCTCACAGCAACCTCAAACTTTTGGGCTGAAGTGATCTTCTTGCCTTAGCCTCTCAAAGTGAGAAGGGGTCTCACTTTGCTCAGACTGGTCTTGAACTCCTGAGCTCAGGTGATCCACCCAACTCAGCCTCCCAGAGTGCTAGGATTACAGGTGTGAGCCACCATGTCCGGCCAAGCTAAATGTTTTTTGAGATTGATTATTAAATCCAGGTTCAGAATCATGGCTGGGTGCAGTGGTTCATGCTTGTAATCTCAGCACTTGGGAAGCTGAGGCAGGTGGATTGCCTGAGCTCACAGGTTCAAGACCAGCCTGAGGTAGAGTGAGACCTTGTCTCAAAAAATAGCCAGGCATTGTGGTGGGCACCTGTAGTCCCAGCTACTTGGGAGGCTGAGGCAAGAGAATTGCTTAAGCCCAAGAGTTTGAGGTTGCTGTGAGCTGTGATGCCAAAGTGAGACTCTGTCTCAAAAACAAAAAATCATGCTGTATGGCCAGGTATAGTGGCCAAGGCGGGAGGATCTCTTAAGGTAAGGATTTTGAGACAGCTCTGAGCAACAGCGAGACCCCACCTCTACAAAAAATAGAAAAATTTAGCCAGGTGTGGTGGCACGCTATAGTTCTTCAGCAGAAGGTGAGGCAGGAGGATCCTTTGAGCCTTGGACTTTGAGGTTTCAGTGAGCTATGATGATGCTACTGCACTCTAGCTGGGGTGACAGAAGGAGACTCTATCTCAAAAAAATAAATTAATAAAAGAAGAATCATGCTATAAAAGAAATTGTCAGAAAACTGGTTTGTGACATAGGTTCTATAAACTGCCTTAGTGGATCCACAAAGTTTCTAAGCGAGAAAAAGAAATCTTACCCTTAGTTGTGACTTTTCACCAAATATATAAAGGGAAGCTTGACGTTTCAAGAGCTGGTTTTGTAGGTAGGTGCTGTTGCTAAAGGAGGCCGAGTGATCCTTGCCTGCCAGCCGGGCACCAACATCAATGAAGGATGTTGGAGAGCTGATAAAGCGAGTGCTAGAGCGAAGACTTGCCCATACACCTTCATAAAAGCCAAAAGAATTGAGTGAGATAATCTGATGTGGGAATGCCACTGGAAAGGAAAAAGATGGATGCTCAGGAGCTACTGTTTTAGACGTAACAGCAAGTTAATTAATCAAAGTAATCATAAATCATACTAGTCATTTACTATTTATCTTTATTTATTATGTAATCAGTCAATATATTCAATATAGCATTTCAAAATCACACAATCTTAGGCTCAGCAAGACCTAAGAAGTTATTCTAGTCAATCTCATTTTATATTTTGATGTAAGCTCAGTATCAATACTAAGATCGTAAGTCAAAAGAGTGCACCGACATTGGAAATTAAAAATGCTATCAGGAGGCACTGATTACATTTAGGAAGGAGATTTTCTCAGGGCTTCATAAAAAAAGTAAGGAACATTCTTTTGCTTATTTAATCAATTGAAGAAGAAATCTAAATTAAGGTATAAAATGGAAACTTAATAAATCTACTAAAATTAGAGCCTGGATTTAGAATTAATATTTGTATGGCATGACAAAATAATGTATTTCTAAACAAGTAAAAATTATATTACAATTTTTTTCCAGTATCCATGAAAAATAAGGGGAAATTATAAATCCAGTCATATGCATTTCTCTGAATCTTAGGAGGCTTTATTTAAAATGTACAGTCAGAAGCAGATGTCGTCTAAGAGGAAGGGCAACCTAAAATGACCTAAAATGCTAGAAGAGCCTCATAACGTAAGCTCGCCCTAATTATATTAGTTAGAACAATCAAGGGTTTCTATTGTCAAGGAAGATTATTAAATATTAAACATCCAAGCACAAGAGCATACACTAGTTCTCAAACTTAACTAGCGCGGAAGCACTTTCGAATTAACAGAGCCCTTCCTAAATCCTGCAGATTGTGATGTTCCTAACCGTGACCAGGTCACAGGGACACAGGACTTCCCTACTGCTTCTTATAGCAGGCTTTCTTCTCTAGATCTAGAGAGGATATTTGAGAAGCTTCAATCTTTTCCCAGTGTTAAATCGAGCCATGTTTCTAGATAATTAAAAGTTACCATGATAATATCACATCTGTTTTCCCCTCTCTTTATAAGCATTTATGAGATCTGGAGACTAGTTCCCAAGAAAAGGTTTTATAGGTGATTTCTGCTTAACATGCATGGATCTTTCTATATAATCTATGAGTTTTTCTTAGACATTATGGAAAGCATTAATGTTTTGTACATAGAATTACCAAAAAAGCAGAATGTAGATGGAGATAAAGGATATAATTTGACAAACAAATGTGAAAAGTCACTTAGTAATGTATATTGTTTCATATGAGGATGGTTTAAAAAGAATGACACGTCAGGACACATAATACAGTACCTTGATTATGGACTCTTCCCTTAGCTGAAGATTTGGGATTTGACTGAGTAAAACATTTATCTCTGTACCCATGCACTGGTAGGTAAGATTAAAGACAGAAGGAGAAATAAAATGCATATAGCAGCAAACATCAGAACAGACTAAGAGAAGAATAGGTCATTTAATTTTTAAAATTAAGTTTTTATAGGGGAAAATGTAAATATAATAAAAGTTGAAGGTTTAATTAACAAAAAGCTGCAAAGTCACAGAAAAAAGATGAATTGAGTGCCCGTTAAATGGAAGTTCAGCATCTGTTTATAAATACTATAAGCACAATGAAATGGACAGCACAGAGGAGGGTGCCACTTAAAAATTATATCAAATGGAATAAGCTTTTGAGGATTGTCATTCAGTCAGGAACAAATTTACATAATAAAATTAAGGAATTTAGGGTGTGTGTGTGTGTGTTTATTAGGAATACACTGGCCCTAGTACTGAAGGAAGGAGGCTCATTGGCAAATGCTGCATGTTGTACAACACGTTTGTTCTTTGAGAAAGGGCATCACACCAGGAAGCAGTGAAGCTCTAACAACCATTTGGAATAACTAAGGACATGTTTTTATGGTAGAGCATTCATCAAGCATTGCCACGCTATTTCCTTTTTCTCTTTTCATTTGGAAATTTTATTTATTTTGTATAAATAGATAGTCATGAGCAGCAAAAATTCATAATCCTGTGACAATTCCCAATACGCTAATAATACAGCTTGTGATGGTTGAAGTAATGACTTTTCTTAAAATACCTACTTGCACCAAAATGATAAGCAGTATATATAAGAGATAATACTTTTGTAATTTGAGTAATATTATTTTTTAGCAACAGAAAGAAAGTATTTTCTGACTATGGCAAACATCACTTGGTAATAATAAAAATGGTGAGAAGTCACATCATTTCCTAAGCAAAGGAACTGCTCATTCAATTAAAGGAAATGATTCTGTATTTACTCAGGATCATCAACTTTAATAGTATTGTTAGTTCTACAATGTAAAACTATATAAAATATGACACAATAATATGATAAAAGAAAAATCATTAGAAGTGACTTTTCATTCCTGCCTCGTTCCTTTGGAAGCAGGAAGTGGAAGAGTCTGCTTAGTGGCCACAGAAAGTCAGTCATTAAGGGCTGCAGAGGCAGCAGCACTGCATACAGAGAGGGTGACTGCAAGACATAGCGAAGACCTTGGATGACATGGCAAAGGTACGTGCCAAGTGCTCTCCTTTCTGCCACAGTTTTGAACTTTACTACTGGAATATGGGACACTAAGACGATTATAGTGAAGCTTCACTATTCTGAGGTACTATTCCCTCAATACATCACCCTTTCTTAAATTAGTCTCTCTGCCTGTAATGATTTCTCCCATTTCTTTACCTGACAAACTCTTACTTATCCCTTAAGATCCAGGTACAATGTTAACTCCTCTGAAAGGCATTCTTGATTGTCCCAAGTTGTAGAGACTTGTGTTTAAACTCTGATCACATTGCAATGTGATTATCTGCATATTCTTTTATTCTACGAGATTGTATGCTTGCAAGAGCAGTAACCTAATCGTCCATGCTGACACTCAAAGCATTTGTTGATTATTTACTTTTGCAAATCAATACATTCTGAGCTGTTGTGAATCTCTATTATTGGCCTGTGCCGAGAAGGGGCCAGCAGAGGGCTTTGAGAGCTATAATCCCATCTGAAAGTTATTTTAACTAACGGAATTAGACTACTGCATAGGTAGTGGTGAGGTCTACTTAGATTTCTTGGGTGCGATACCTAGGTGTACTGAGGACCAGGACACCAGCAAAGGGTCTAAAGTGGTGTTTTTCCAAGCTGTAGGATCTCTGTTAGTGGCTTGTGAAATTACTTTAGTAGGTCTAATCAATATTTTGTTTAAAAGTGAAACAGATTACACTGAAAACATTATGTGCACTGCATGTGTATAGATAAATATGGTTCCATAAAACTTTTAGTATACATACATTTGGCATTATAACTTAGTACTACCTGGTTTGTGATACAAAATGAATATGCATATATACCAAAAGACATAAAATGTATTTGTTACTGTGAATCATGATAAAAAAGTTTAAAAATTATTGGTTAGACCTATAGTATATGTCTTCTATCTCTTGCTTTAGGTCTGTAAATTTAAGTACTAATGTTGATTTTGTTCCAATTTCAACAGAATATTAGGCAACATCAATAATAACTACAACAGTAACCATGGCAACTAACACTTATTAAACTCCTACTGTGGGCTACTTACTAAATTAAAGACTTTACATATACTATTTCATGTATTACTCATAACTACCCTTAAGCTAGGTACTATTTATTATCTCCATTGTACAGATGAGGACACTGAAAATTAAGAGGTTTCCTAATTTACTATCACCCAGTAAGTAGTAGGGCTACTGTCTGGATCTGAATGTAACTAAATTAAACTCTAGATGTATTGTTACCTGAGCAACCCTGTGACCCTGGATTGCTCTTTGGAGAAAAAATTATGCTTTATTCCCTTTATGGGAATGCATTGTAGTTTACACCAAAAGTGTTTCCTAAGCACTGGTGTTAATCTCCCCATTCTGTTCAGACCAAACAAAGAAGAGAAGGAAAAGAGATACTTAGGTTAGATTTGGGGCCTTGTTCATCATTATGTGTTATGGCTTGCCCAATGCATGAAACACAAGATACATTCAGTACATTCTGCATTGAAATGGTCCAACACTGAACTAATTCTAGCTCCAGTTACACTGCTATTTGCTGTGTGGCCTTGGCCAAATCATTCACTCTTCTTGGGCCTCTTAAAATCCTGGAGATTATTTCAAGAATAATATAATATACGTAGTAGAACTCAGAGTGCCAGAAAAATGTTAAGGATGAAAATAAAAAAGCTATCTCTGTGTGGCTACTGCTCAAATATACCCAGCTATTATATTTTGGTATTTTTAAGGGGAAGTACTGATTTTCTTATGGCATTTTCCCATTCAAAAAAATAATATATCCAAGTTGTGCATATGTGCTTTCCCCACTGAGGACAAACATTATTTCACGACTTTTATTTCTTAAATCAGTTCTTGTCTAAAAAAGGATCATCCCTGCCTTAGGAACTCATCAACATAGATGCTGAATGCAAAGTGACCACCCTGACTGAAAAAAAAGAAAAGGCGAAGGTCAATTTCAACTTTGGTTCATTAGAGAAGGAAAACTACACAGTAAAAATAACATAAAAAGAAAGCTAGAAACTAAGACTGTATGACAGTGAAAGGAATGAAAAAGTTGTGAAAAAAGAAAAAAGGCAAAGTTTAAGAAGAACAATTAAAGAGATCGAGGCTTTTCCCACAGTGGTTCCTAACTCTGGAAGAATGAAGACCTTGTACTTACACGCAGGGATAAGGAAATGAATTACTTGCAGGGCATGGAAGTGTCATATCTAGTCTTTCCCTGGCTGATCTGAACATGTGCCAAACGTGTGACTGACAAGTTCATGTGACAGAGAATCTTTTGGGACTTTCCTAAAACTTGTTTGCCCCAGGTCATTCCTCCTAGTTTGAATAAGAAGAAATGACACTATCAGATGAGACACAGAAAGCAGCTCTATGGTCACAGAGAATGTTGAAGGTAGTTATCTCCTTCTAGTTCCTCTGTCACCACTAGGAACTTAGAAGTTTTAGGAATGAAGGATCAAGAGATGGAGTAATAAAACGAGGTTGTGTTTCTAGATCCTAGCTTAAGATGCCAGAATGACAGGCAACTTGTTAGGCGCAAAAAACTGTCACAAAGAAACAAGCTAAGTTCACAGTCATTTTCAGCAGAAAATATGTAGCCTCAAATATACACGTAATGGGTCATAAACAAATTAAATAGAAGATTATAACCCATGGAGGTAAATATAGCCTTTCAGTGTCTCTGAGACTAGTACAGAATGGAGTCGTGACAAGAATATAAGCATTGATGGAAATCCCCTTGTATAAAACAAGCCTGTGGCCTGGGGCCAATATAAAAAAAGAGAAGATAATGTAGTTGAAAAAAACTGGTGAAAATCCATGGACCTTAGGTATCCTAACAAAAGATTTGTACAGTTAAAATTTGTATTATAGGTCACTGGACCAATTGTAGGAAGGGAAAACATGTTCTTGATGAAGTTTATAGCAGTAAAATACAAGAGCAGGGTATGTATGAGGTGGGAGGGTCTCAACTAATTAGGTTTCTGCTAGAAGTTGCATTCTACTACAAGTTCAAAGAAAAAAGTTACTGACTTGCCTGGCTGACAATATAAACTTTCAGATGGTTAACATAGGAGAAAGTTAATATACTATCTTTGAGTTCAAATTCAACAAGAAAAAAATGTTAAGAATGAAGTTTGTGTCTAAACTTTAAAACAATGGTACTCTAAACATTCAGAAAAGAAGATATATATGACTGTAATGGGTTGAATTATGTCACCCTCCAATTTATATGTTTAAGTTCTAACCCCCAGTATCTTAAAATATGATCTTATTTCAAAATAGGGTCACTGCAGATGTAATTAGTTAAGATGAAGTCATATTGGAATACAGTGGGTTCCTAATTCAGTGTGATTGGCGGCCTTATAAAAAGGAGAAATCTGGAGACAGACACACAAGGAGAATGTCTTATGGAGATGAAGGCAGAGATCTAGATGATGCTTCTGTGAGCCAAGGAACGCCAAAGATTGCCAGCAAACCTCCAAAAGCTAGAAGAAAGGTAAGGAACAGGTTCTCTCTCCCAGGCCTCCAAAGGAACTGATCCTGCTGACAACTTGATCTTGGACTTCTGGTTTCCAGAACTGTGAGACAACAGTTGTTTAAACCACCCAATGTGTGGCACTTTCTTATGGCAGCCTCAAGAAACTAATACAACCACGGGCCTAATATGCTAACTGGGAAGATGGCTTAAGAAGGTGGAAATTCTGGCTGCATGCAGTGGCTCACGCCTGTAATCCTAGAACTTTGGGAGGCTCAACCTAGGCAAGAGCAGGACCCCAACTATACAAAACAGAAAAACTCGCCAGGCCTAGTAGTATATGCCTATAGTCCCACCTATTTGAGAGGCTGAGGCAGGAGGATTGCTTGAGCACAAGTGTTAGAGGCTGCAGTGAGCCTTAATGACACCTCTGTACTCTAGCTCAGGTGGCAGAGAGAACCTATTTAAAAAAAAAAAAAAAAAGGTAGAAAGCTTGTAATTTCAGAAAGTTCTGATGAGATAGGAAAAGAAAAATAAATATGCAATGAACCAAGGTAACTACTAGGAGATGAGAACGGTTTTCAAAAGGAAAAAGAGTGAATTTTGTAAAATACTGTCTTTATCTTGATTCTTAATGGTCTATTTACAATTACTTTGGAAAAAAGCACTGATTCCTTTAAGAAGTCTTACATCTTTTGTGATAGCTGGGTGAGGTGGCTTACATCTGTAATCCTGGCAGTCTGGGAGGCCAAGGTGGGAGGATTGCTTGAGCTCAGAAGTTTGAGACCAGTCTGAGCAACAGTGAGAGCTGATCTCTACTAAAACTAGAAACAATGAGCCAGGTGTCACGGTGGGCACCTATAGTCCCAGATACTGCTGAGGCAGGAGGATACCTTGAACCCCAGAGTTTGAGGTTGTTGTGAGTTAGGCTAATGCTACACCAATCTATCTTGGGCAACAGAGCTTAACAAAATCTATATCTATATCTATCTGTATATATATATATATATTCTTTTGTGATGCAGTTAATAGTTTGAGAGTAGCAAATATTGGATTAAAAGTAATGGCAGGGATTTAGAAATATGATCCAGGTAAATTTTAGCAGGAAGACTAATAACCAGTATAGATTAACAGATTGATCTTTATCCTTAGAGAGGCTTATTTAATATAGTATTTTGTTATAAACTGTTATCCTTAGCTTTGGCTTGTTCAACACTTTCTTTAAAACCAAGAATCACATGAGAACAGTGATTCAACTATGTATGACACGAGGCTTGCAAAAACAGTGCATACACTGGTAGACATAATCAGGATCCAAAGGTCTAAAATAATAGTCCACATCCCAAAAATATCCCAGAAGATGAAAGCAGTAGGGCCATATAATCGAGATATTTACTTTGGAATTTCCTCTAAGAATAAAAGAATCTCACATAAACCAGATATAGCACATCCTAGGTCCAAAAAGCAACCTTCAAGGCCAGTATGCTAAGAACAATACCAGATGTGGGGTAGATGTAGGTGTTTCAAATGATATTAATCTCAGTAGGGGGTAAGCTGGTGGTGGGGCTGTCCTTGTAGCTGATGAACTCTTAGGCTACATGAAGACCTAGAGTGCTGGCTTCAGTTCTGTGTAGTTTCCAAACAATGATAAGGTGAGTGGACTACAACTGTTTTGAGTTGGGGCTAACTAAAATTCTTAAGAGAGAAAACCTGAGAATACCTTGAATATATGAAGGGCTTTAGTGTAGGCAATTAGACTTTGTTTCTAACTTCACTAGGGTAAATATGTAAAAGTTACATGGTGGTAGATTTTTAGATCAACATGTGAGAAATTTCTAGCAAACAGAGTTGCTTACAAATGCAGGGTTCTATTTTTAGGATCAAATGAGCTTTGCATTAGGAAGTTCAAGAGGAACCAAGATCACCCACTCACTATGTTTTCAAGGGGACCTAGCATTATATGGGAGTAAGAGGAAGAGTCTAAGATTCTATGACTCCACTGCAAAGCAGTGGAACTTTATCATCAAGATATCTGGTTTGGAATTTCCTCTGCACAGTGAAAGAATCTCATGTAAACTTCCAGAGACTGAAGAAAACCACCTTTGGAGCTTTGAAGAGTTAATGCTTAGCCTTTCTCTATTTCCTCATGATAGCAGATATGTGGCTATCATTCTATCTTATTCTCCAAACTGTCTCCTTCAGAGGACAGGAGAAAAATAACAGGCTTAAGAAGCGCAGCTTTGGGTCTGGAATCACTTCTCCTTAGCTGTTTGTGCTTCTGTGATCTGTCTTTCCACCCCGTAAACCTGGAGTTTCATGGAATATTCCCAGGGATGGCTCATATTTATACAAACTCCTCTCCCTAATGCTCCCAAACTTATCAATATGTAAGACATCAGCAATTATTATATTTTTTGTCCTATGAAGCCAAACTCATCTGTCATTTGATCATTCATTTAGAAAAGGATAATTAAGGACAATCTGAACCGTAATTAGTTGATTTAAAATATCACCTACTGGAAAAATTTTTCTGCTTTTAAGCTTGTATAAGTGCTCAGTTATAAAATCAATCTTACTAACCTCCTCGAGCAAAGCTATTGGATGGGTTTACATCCAAATGTCCTGGCACTACCTGCTTAAGCACAGTGGACATTCTTGAAGTCCTCCTTTCAGTCCCTAAAGTCAGCCAAAAAGAAGAACAAAAATCATGTCGTTTGGGTTAACATTACTCAAATGACAAAAAGTTATCTGCATGTGTAGCATGTCTAATTGCTGCCAAACATTGTACTTTTTAAGCACCCAAAACTTTATTAGAGATAACAAGGCAATGTTATTATTTAATCAGAGATAACACACATTTGCAAGATTATAGGGAGTTAGGTTTGGCAAGTGCAATCAGAGAATTTAATGATAAATGAAGCAAGGCATGCATGGTGTTACTTTACAAGAAAAGCCACTTTCTGCTTATGTTGAGCTAATTCGAATAGCTGATTAAGCCAAAGAGACCAGCTTCTCAAGTCACATGCTCCTGTGTCTAACACATTAGGGTTACCTCTACATGAACCCTTTGGGGTTCCATCACATGATAACTGAAACAGAATATTAGTACATGTCTTAATGGCTTCATCCAAATCTAGTGAAAACAAACTGTACTGAAAATCATAATAGGCTGCAGAAATTTGGGGAATTTTAAACTTATACACGATGATCTTAATAAATACACATTTAATAAACAGATGTCCAACTTATACATTCAACTTCATAATATTTAAAAGTCTATGTAAAACAGATTCTGGGGGAAAAGGGTGACTTTATTTATGTTACCCACCTCATCTCCTTTTACTCTTTTAAAAAGGAAATAAGTGAAGCTCTAAATTTAGGTACTGTTTACTGCATATTAATAGTGGTATCCTGATTTCTACATAAAACGACCTAAACTCAGAGCCCCACAGGGTCTTGGTGAAGGGGCAGTACAAGTAACTAAAAAGACTAACCCTAGGAATGGATCTGACCTTTTACAGTAGTTGTCAGGATGAAACGTATCATCAAATCTTACCTGGAGACAGAGCAAGGGGTGGCCTGACAGTAATAGTGTTGCTGCCTTTTAGTTTCTGATGGACAGAAACTGCATTCAGTAAGGCTTGTAAATACTTTTCTTGTTCTATGCTACTGGAAGATTCCAAAGGGGAGGTAGGAGCTATAAAAGGAAAAGATAATTGAATAAAACAAACGTATCTCCATGTTAATAAAATAAGCATTTGTATACTTACTTATTTTGCTTATTCTTTCTCTATATAGTCTTCAAGTTACCACATCCAAATATAGAAATAAGCTGGACTTAAAGCCCCAATCTATTAAACAGCTAATCCTTAGCTGTGTGATGCTGGATTCCCAGAAAGAGCCCAGGTCTGGAAAACCAGCACAGAGCTATCCTTCCAAGCATATGGACAGCTTTTCATTACCCAAGGAACTCAGAATGAAGATTCACAAACAGTATTACTGCATGTACTCGAGTATAAGCCGAGTTTTTCTGGCACAAAATTTGTGCTGAAAAACCCAAACTCGGCACAAATTTTGTGCCGAAAAAACTCGGCTTATACTCGAGTATATACAGTACCTTGGTGATGTCCCCTAACCATTCTGCCCATGTTACTGTCTGGGAGCTGAGGATGAAGTGGGGTGCCTTGACACCCCAGAATTGGTAGAGATGAGAATTTCCCCACCACCAGTAACTTTACCTCAATTCTGCCACACAGGCCTAACAGGGTACATGGGCTTGTTGGGGCTTGTTGGAGAGTAGGGAAAGATGGGAAAAGAGAGGAATAACAACTGCTAGATTTGCTGATTCTTCTAAAAGACCAAAAGGTATACACAGATGAAAGCCACCGTGAGAGCACGTCTAGACTGATGTGAATATGAGCCTGGATTGTGCAGATCAAAACAGTCTCTGAAATTGGACTAGACATTTTATTATTATTATTTTTTGTGACAGAGTCTCACTTGTCACCCTTGGTAGAGGGCCATGGCGTCGCAGGTCACACCAATTTCAAACGCTTGGGCTCAAGTGATTCTCTTGCCTCAGCCTCCTCAGTAGCTGGGACTACAGGCGCCCGCCACAATGTCCAGCTATGGACTAGACATTTTCAAAAGTGGCATCAGAGAGGAACTCACTAGATAGAAAATCAATACATTTTCCTGCAACCTAAACAGAAAATAATTAGCAGTAGTATATTTTATCAACTTTAAGACACCATTAATATATTTTATATACTCCAAGATACATTGTTATTTTATATTCTATGAATAAAAAAGCCTACCCTTTAAACTATGACACTATTCTTTCTCATCACCTCAATTACAAGATGAGTAAGAATAAAGACGAGATCTCAGAAAGCACATGGTTCTACCTACTAAGGCAGACGTTGAGTTTATCTCATTTGCAAAGGGGAAAGAATGCAGCCATGTCTAAATTGGATCTGACTTCTTAGTGGTCCATTTTTTAATTTTATTGGACAGCTATTACGAGGCAGAAGCTATGAGAAAGCTCAGCAAAATACAGCTCCTGACTTCAGACATCAGACAAGGTACTGACAAATATCCTTATTAAACGGGACAGCAGCTCTATTATTTCTTTAGCTTCCTAAAAACCTCTTTGCTTGAGAGCGCCTAAAGCAGCATTTTGGTCATTAGCTTAGCTTGCTACTGTGTGTGTGTGTGTGTGTGTGTGTGTGTGTGTGTGTGTGTGTGTGTGTGTGTGTGAGACTTGTAGGAATGAGAATAGGTATGTCTTATCACATGGAACCGAATTTCTACTTGTCTCTGAAGCTGTTAAATATTTTAGATACCTCCCAGAAGGAAGAGAAAGATTGGTATAATCTAGTGGATACTTAGCTCTGCTTGAATAAAATCGCCTAGAACCAAAGACTTTATTATTAATTTTTATTAGAATCCAAGTACAGACCATACATATTAAGTAGGCTTTCAAATTCAAGGCAGACCTCCACAATACCAAGTATAGTTCTCATTTAAGCTATATATATTGTATAGAGGACAGTGGAAAAGTTTATGTGTGAGACAAGGCTTGATGAAAAGGCACAATTAGAATTCTCAGATTTTACTTCATTTTAAGGAATCCTCTTAAGTGAATCTTCTTTAGGGTCATAACTGTGCTGTACAGAGATGCTTACCGGCCTGAGGAGAGTTCTGAGATTTGAAAAGACCAACAACTCCCTTCCCATGGAATCCTCCAGATCGGAGGAGCAGAGTACCACTTCTTGAGTTTTTCCAACATACAACAGGCAGGCGATTATGTCGATAGCAGCGGGCTACTCTTGTTAAACTACTGTCCTGTACAGCTTGAGGTACAACTAGAAGGCCAGGATAGCTTCAGGGATATAAGGGAGGAAGGGAATAATTGGAGTAAGGAGTGGGGGGAGGAGAAAAGGAAAGAAATGGGAGAAGAGGGAGAGAGAGAATATAAGAATATGAATATCATAATACAGTAATTTTCTATGACTCAGACACATATTAGTTGAGGGGTAAGACATGTATCTCAAACATAGAAAAGTCTCAAATTCTCAATTCTTCAGGGGTTGAAAAGAAAATCCCTACAAGGTGAAAGTAGCTAATCATCCACTAATCTGTAGCCTTTTTTTGAAATGAGCCTCTTTTTCAGAGATACTGCAGACGTGCCAAATAACCTAAGCTTAGAAAATAAAAGTACTAGAAAGCAGAGTAAAAATATGAAAAATACTAAAAAGGCCTCTGTTAAACTGAATATGTCTCTTGCTGGATATATTACTTTTCTTTAACTTAAAGATTATAAAATGAGTGGATTAATGTTAGCTTTATAAGAATGACAAGTCAAATTGTCAACAACTCATAGATCACAGAAATGACACCAGAGAACACAGTACATCAATATTAGACTGCCTGAGATGGTGAAAGGATCAAAACAAAACCAAATGACTTTTGGTATGAGAACAGTATGCTCAAATGTCAAAATGAGTTTAAATATTTTATTAATACCATATTTATTATAAAAATATTAGCTTGTAAAGTTATAGGATATGATGCTGGGAAAATAAGTAACAAGAGTACCTTATTTATAGATAATAAGTATATGGACAGAGGCAGTTGTCAGAGTCATTTCTTTAGCTTGTTTAGAAATATTATACTAAAGACATTCCATATTTATAAATTCCTAATCACATATCTTTTTTTGTGATGTTTTTATTGTGGTAAAATGGAACTAACGTAAAATTCACCATTTTGTCCTTTCTTAAATATATAAGCAGGGCATTAAGTACATTCACAATGTTGTGTGACTATAACCAGTGTCTATTTCCATAAGTTCTTATCCTTTACCTTGATATAAACCAGCGATGACAGGAGGGAGAGAAAATCCAGTTTAGCGTCATGAAAATTATAACTTTCAACTATTTTAGTGAATGCCAAATTAACTTTCCATACCCAACCAATGGTAACTTGGAAGCATTCCGAAAGCCTAACATTTTGGTGCTCTAGAAGTTATGGCCTGTATTTTTCTAATACCTCAAACTGATGAAAAGACCAATCTATAAACATAATTATTCATGAAGACAGAAAAGCAATTCCATAATTAGGGCTCTCTATTTCTAACGTTAAATATGTTTCCCCCACTTGCTTCAAGATACAATTATAATGTGTATTAGATAAAGGCACAATGTTTATGGCTGCAGGAGCTGCTTCACTAACTAGGAAAGAACCAGCCCACTCCTTCATTTCCTGTCCCCTCCCCCCAGTGGGCTGTCTTCCTCCTTCCATTGGAATTGAGCATTGTAAAACACAGACCATGCTGTGCCACACTAAGATCTAAGACTCTCTCCTGCTCCCAGGCATGGGCCTGAGTGACAGCTGAATAGTCCCCAGTCCTGGGCCAAAAGGTGTTGAGCCTAAACATCAGTAGAAGCTACTCTCACTGATACCAATTCCCCTGCCACCCATCCTATACTACTACCCAGATCCTTCAGCTCTGGGCTCCAGAGTTAAGCCTCATGAGATAGACTGGCTTCAGAAACTACTGTGGAAACTTTAAAATCAAAACATAACTCACATACATAATGCTCAAAACACAAATGAACTAACAGAAAGAAACTCATGCCACTACCACCTAGGCCAAGAAATGGACCATTAAGAGCATCTAAGATCTCTTTGTATTTCCTCCCAATCACCATTTCTTCCTCTTCCTCAAAGATTACCACTATTCTAACAGCTAACAACATGGATGAGTTTAGCCTGTTTTGGAATTCCAGATTAAAGGAACCAAGAGAATTTGTTTTTGTGTGTCTGGCTCTTCTGCTTAACATAATGTTTATGAGATTCATCCATGTTATTATTTAGAGATGTAGTTTGTTCATTTTCATTACTGTATATATAGTACTCTACTTTGTGATTATTTTTCTATTCTTCCATTGTTGATTCAGAGTAAGTTCTTTTTTTTTTGAGACACAGTCTCAGTCTTGCCCTGGCTAGAGTGCCTTGGTGTCATAGCTCACAGCAACCTCAAACTCCTGGGCTCAAGCAATCCTCTTGCCTCAGCCTCCTGAGTAGCTGGTACTACAGGCGCCTACAATAATGCCCAGCTAGTTTTTCTATTTTTAGTACAGATGGGTCTTGATCTTGATCAGGCTGGTTTTCAGCTCCTGAGGTCAGGTGATCTACCTGCCTTGGTCTCCTAGAGTTCCTAGTTATTAAGAATAATATTCTGTGAACATTCTTCTAGATGTCTTTTGGGAGAATATACATATTTCTGTTGGAAATGCAACTCCACCTTAGTGACAATTTCTAGGTAACAGTTCATGAATATGTTCTAGTATTTAAATATTTAGTAGATACTATCAGATAACTCTCCAAAGTTATTTAACCTATTTATAGTCCCACTAGGAATAAAAGACAATCCATACTTGCTTGATATCCTTTATTGCATTTAGTCTTTTAAATATTATTCTGGTAGATATACTAGAATAAAAATGTGCCAAAAAATGTATACACACTATAAGTGATCTTGTCAGAAGTAAAATCAATCATTCCCCAAGTTATAAATTGCAGGTAAAATGGATGCACACAGCATGTCTAGGTACACTTGACCAGTAATGGTACCTTCAATTCAACTACAAAAAATAATACTTAGATAACAACTCTTAAAATGTGTATACTTTTTTTTGGCACTCTCTGTATTAATACTTTTATTGGAACTTTGTGTTTACCTGAAGACTAATAGGTTGAACATCTTTTCAGTTTTTTTTTTTTTTTTTTTTTTTGTGCTACCAAGATGTCCTCTTTTATGAAATAACCTGTTCAATTTGCCTGCCATTTTTTTTTTGCCTTTTCACTCTCTCAGTGAACAACAAACATTTATTTCTCACATGTCTGGAGGCTGGCATTCTGAGATCAGGGTTCAGTGATATCTTCGGATGTACATTAGTTCTTAATTTACCAGTCTTTTACTTAATGGATAATGTTTTTCCTGTCCTAACAAATCTTTCTCTGCCTCAAGGTCTTGAACATATTTTCCTATCTTCTAGCTAGAAACTTCACTGTTTCAGTCTTTTACATAAAGATCTACAGACTAATGGGAATTGATTTCTGTGAATGGTTTAGTTAGAGGATCAAGATTAATTTTTTCTAGTACGATTCATTGAAAATACATCTTCTATTCACTGCCCTTAAGTGCTACCTTTATCTTAAATCAAGTATCCATGTATGCTAGGCTGTTTCTATACTCCCTACTTTGCTTATTGGTCTGTTTGTCCATCCTTGTGCCAGTTTCATACTGTATCAATTATTGTAGCTTTATAGAAAGTATTGATATTCTGGTATTATTCTGTAAGATTATCTTGACTACTCTTGGCCTTCTGCAGTTTTATATAACTCTTAGAATTATCTTTTCAATTTCCATAAACATTTTGCTTAGGATTATGATTAAGATTTCACTGACTTAATAGATTAATTTCAGAAGAATTTATAGTTTTAGGTTATTGAATATTCTAATCTAAGACCATGAAATATCTACATATTTAGATCTTTAATGATTCTCAATATTGTTTTAAGTATTTCATGTAGAAGTCTTATACATCTTCCATTAGGTTTATTCCTAAGTATTAATGTTTTTTAGTTCTATTATAAAAATAGTTATCAGTAATACCAAAATAGCATCACTTTTTAAAATTTCATTTTATAATTTTTTTATATGTATAATTAATTATCATTTAAGGACATTGTACCAATGCAGACCTTACCAAATTCACTAACTAATTAGAAATTTTATCCGCATATTTCTTCAGATTTTTTACATGTACGTTCAAGTCATCTATGAACAATGACAGTTTCATTTCTTTTTCAGTCTTTACACATTATATAATTTATTTTTCTAGCTTTTTTGTACCACCTAGGACCTCTATTGTAACACTAAGCAGAAGTGGTGACAGTGGGCATCCTTGTCTTGTCCTGGTCTCAGAGGAAAAGCTTTTAATATTTTATTTATTTTAAAAATGATTTATATTTTTGCTGTATGATAATTTAACCAGATTAAGGAGTTGAAGCTTTATTTCTAATTAGCTAAGAGTTCCTTTTTTAAAAATCATAAATGTTAAAAAGAATACAGAGTTTACAGGAGAAAAATGTAAAAACCATAAATATATATTACATTTTAAAAATGCTTTTGTCTATTTTGTTAATGTGGTTGACTGATTTTCAAACATCAAGTCCATTCCTGTAATAAACTTCTCTTGGTCTTAATTAATTGCTGTGTGTAAAATGAACTTTTTGTCATAATGAACCATCCTTATTTATTGGTAGTACTGTTTTTACTTTAACATCTGCTTTAATATTTACATAGTGACAATAATTTTTTTAAAGATAGTTTTAAATGGAATTTTTTTTATCTTTTTATTTCCTATACTTTTGTATTCTTGTATATTAGATATGTTCCTCAAAGCAGCAGAAAGTTTTAAGAAAACCCTCCCACTCATCTTACTTTAAAAGATAAATGTAGACTCAGGGTGAAGGGATGGTCATCTATATTTCAGGCAAACGGAAATCAGAAAAAAGCAGATATTGCAATTCTATTCGCAGATACAAAAGGCTTTAAACCAATGAAAGGAAGGAAGGATAAGAACGGTCACTACGTTAT
>CAUYPK010066485.1:0-26166 GCA_963574355.1 Loris lydekkerianus | reverse complement strand
TTCTGTCAGATTTTCATATTTCTGAGGTAAAGTTTCTTGTAATATTCATTAAGGATTTTTTGAATTTCTGAGGGGTCTGTTGTTATTTCAACATTACCATTTCTGATTGATGAAATTAGAGGTTTTACTCTTTTTCATGGTTAGGTTGGACAAAGTTTTATTTATTTTATTGATCATGAAAAAACCCCAACTTTTAGATTTATTGATCTGTGTATAATTCCTTTGTTTTCAATTTCATTTAATTCTGCTCTGATTTTGGTTATTTCTTTTCTTCTGTTGGGTTTGGGGTTGGAATGTTCTTCCTTCTCCATTTGCTTGAGATGTCCCATTAAGTTATTAACTTCCTCTCTTTTTGTTTTCTTGAGGAAGGCTTGAAGTGCTATGAATTTCCCTCTTAGTACTGCCTTTGCAGTGTCCGAGAGGTTCTGTTAATTTGTGTCTTCATTGTTGTTTTGTTCCAAAAATTTGGTGATTTCCTTCTTAATCTCATCTCTAACCCATCTATCCTTCAGCATAAGGTTATTTAGCTTTCATGTTTTTGTATAGGTATGCAGGACCTGTTGTTATTGAGTTCAACTTTTATTCCATGATGGTCTGAGAAGATGCAAGGAATAATTTCTATTTTTTAAAATTTGCTGAGGTTATATTTGTGGCCTAGGATGTGGTTGATTTTGGAGTATGTTCCGTGGGCTGATGAGAAGAATGTGCATTCAGTTTTGTTGGGATGAAATGTTCTGTAGATGTCTGTTAAGCCCAGATGTTGAATGGTTAATTTTAAATCTAAAATTTCTTTGCTTAGCTTCTTTTTGGAGGATCTATCCAGGACTGCTAAAGTGGTGTTAAAATCTCCAACTACTATGGAACTGGAGGAAATCAATTTGCTCATGTCTGTTAGAGTTTCTCTTATAAATTGAGGTGCATTCTGGTTGGGTACATAAATATTAATAATTGAAATCTCATCATATTGAGTATTACCTTTAACAAATATGAAGTGTTTATCCTTATCTTTCCTTGTTTTGGTTGGTTTAAAGCCTATTGCATCTGCGAATAGGATTGCAACGCCTGCTTTTTTCTGCTTTCCATTTGCCTGGAGTATAGATGACCATCCCTTCACCTTGAGTCTATATTTGTCTTTTTATGTAAGATGAGATTCTTGTATGCAACAGATATCAAGTCTGAATTTTTGTATCCAGTCAGTCAACCTGTGCCTCTTTAGAGGACAATTTAAACCATTCACATTATTTGAGAACATTGATAAGCCTTTTGAGAGTTTGGTGGACATTTTTAATCTTTTTGCAACTGTGGAAGTTGGAATTTGATCAAAATTTTTTGGGTGGGTTTACCTTTGTGGTGGAGGATTACGCTGGTCTTTATGGAGGATAGGTCTGAGAATATCCTGGAGTGCTGTTTACTTATGGCAAATTTCTTCAACATGGGAATGTCGTTAAAGTATTTAATTTCTCCATCATAAATGAAACTCAGTTTAGCTGGGTACAGGATCCTGGTTTGAAAGTTTTAGGAGATTAAAAGTCGATGACCATCCTCTTTTAGCTTGAATGGTTTCAGCAGAGAGATCTGCAGTTTTTCTAATATTCTTCCCCTTGTAGGTAATGGTTTTCTTTCATCTGGCTGCTTTCAGAATTTTCTCCTTCATATTAACTTTAGTGAAATTGATTATAATGTGTCTGGGGGATGTCTTATTTGAGTTGAGTCATGCTGGAGTTCTAAAACTGTCTACTATCTGAATTTCAGAATCTCTTGGCATGTCTGGAAAGCTCTCTTTCATAATCTCATGGAGAAGAGACTCTGTGCCTTGTGAAGCCACTTCATCACTTTCGGGGATCCTTATAAGACAAATCTTGGTTTTCTTCAAATTATCCCAGAGTTCTCTGAGAGAGTGATGTGTTTTTGCACTCCATTTCTTTCCTCTTTGAGAGTTTGGAGCATTCGAAATCTTTGTCTTCAATGTCAGAAATCCTTTCTTCTGCTTGCTCCATTCTGTTACTGAGGGATTCTACTGTGTTTCTCAGATCTTTAAGGGCTGCAACTTCTTGTCTCAATGTGTCAAAATCTTTGGTCATTTGGTCTTTGAATTCGTTGAATTCTTGAGACATCTTTTGGGTTACTGTTTGGAATTCTAACTTGATCTTATTTGCTATCCAGATTCTGAATTATATTTCTGACATCTCAGCTGTTTGTTTGTGCATGTCATCTTGTGCTGTGTCTGCCCCATTGATCCTCTGGGGAGTTGATCTACTCTGATTATTCATATTGCCAGAGTATTTCCGTTGTTTTTGCCTCATGATTGTTTTTCACCATTGCCTCTGGCCATCCTCGGAGTTGGGGATGTTTCTCTCCAAGATTAGACCCCAGCGGGATCACTCTATTATTTCTGGATCTTTGTAAGGAGTGACCCTGTGTAGTTCCTCTGGGGCTTCCCCAGCCAGGGAGTTCTGGTGGTGGGAGCAGCTCCAGACCCGTATCCGGCGATAGGGTGGTGGGTGGTGCACATGGTTCTGGGAGTGCCTGGCACCTAGTGACTTTGGCACAGAGGGCCCAATGCTCCAGCTGTCTCTGGCCAGGAGAAGGGCTCTGCGCAGAGGCAGGAAGGGGTCCAGAGGGCACATGGCTACCAGAGTCCCTGGCCAGACGAGTGGGCTGGTGTGGAGGCAGGAAGGGTACAGGAGGGAGGACGTGGGGTTGTGGGGCTCCCGGAGTTTCTGGTCAGGGCAGGTTGCAGGTTGCGGCGCAGCTCTTACTGGGTGCGGGCGGGTGGTGATCACAGGTCGCAGGTCATGGTGCAGCTTTTCCAGAGATCCAGTGGGTGCCGATCACGGGTCGCAGCGCACCCTCTTTTATTGTTGTTTTAAAGAGCCAACTCTTAACTTTATCTGTTCTATATTTTTCTAATTTATTAATTTCTGGTTTATATATCTTTAAATCTTTACTTCCCCACTTTATTAACTTTATTTTTTACTTTATTTTTCTTCATATAATAAGAGCACCTTCTTTACATTTCTGTTAGGTCCCTGTCATCTTAAACCACATATTTAATTCACTTAATTTGCTACAATTTAATAACAGAAATCTTGGTTTAAAATTTACAAATTGTGTTTCATAGAATTCCAAATGTTTGCAGAATAGTCAAAATCATGCAATTCAGGTTCAGCACATGTAGCACAGTGGTTACAGCACCAGCCACATACACCTAGGCTGGTGGGTTCGAACCCTGTCTGGACCAGCTAAACAACAATGACAACTGCAATAAAGGATAGCCAGGCATTGTGGCAGGTGCCTGTAGACTACTTGGGAGGCAAGAGAATTGCTTAAGTCCAAGAGTTTGAGGTTGAGGTTGCTGTGAGCTATGACACTACAGCACTCTACTGAGAGTGGCACAGTGAGACTCTGTCTCAAAAAAAAAAAAAAAAATGCAATTCAAACCTCTTATCATACAAATTTGGAAAGAAAATAGGCTATAAGTCTTGTTTCACAGCTAGCTAGTTGCAGAACCAAAGTAAGGATCAATTTTCCTCTTTTTCTGCTACACCACTCTGTTTGGCTTCTTAACCAAAAAAAAAAAAAAAAAAAAAAAAGACATGAGAATGAGTATGAGATCATTTCTAGTAGGAAATATGACCTAACTGCCACCACAAGCTGGGAGACTGTTCAGAAATGACCAGGATTTAAAGTAGCCAGCTAAGTGTTTTTGAAGCAGACTCTGTTCTTCCTTTCTCTGGAACATAGGTTAGTTTGTGTTGACACAAAGCAAATAAATAAACCTTCTGTTGATCGAAGTTGGGTCCGGGGCACCTGTCTTAAAGGACTAGCACATTTCTTCAGCTGTCCAGCTCCATATTGTGCCTGCTCTTCCCACTAGGGGTTCCTGTGGAGAACTGTGCCCCCTCCATCCCGCTGCCATTGTTCCAATCACCACCCAATTACCCCAGAGCCCCTTGTCACCTTCTTGAATTAGAGTTCTCAGAGCAGGGCCAATAGGCTTACCAGCAGGAGCAGGAAGAGAGGGACCAGTGGAGTGAGAGCTACTGTGTTAATAAGCAGTTCAGCTGTGCATAACCAACCTCTTTCCTCTCACCGGCTTGTATTAACGAGAAAGTGGGGTGCACGGGGGCTGGAAACAAAGGAGTAGAGTAGACAATGATTCCAAAATGAGTTTTTCTTCCTTTTTACTTACCTAACTGGCGTGATAGTTAAATTGTTAACCTGGGATATTGATGATCTCTTAAATAACGAACGTATGAAAGGATGGTGTGTATATGCATTCACATCTCTGCATATACATACACATGTAGTTTACACAAACACAGACCTACACTCGTACACACACAGGAGGGCCTGAAACCTAGGAAAATGTGGAGTGAAGCATCTTTACATAAAGTGAGGAATATTTTGTAATGGCAACAATTTTGCCTCCCCCCTTTTAAGTCTCTGTTTTTCTAGGCTTTCTACATTTTGTATAGAATAGTGCTCAATATATTTTTACTTCTATTTTTCTGCATTGCGTGAAGTTTTCTTTCTACTCTTGTCACCTGAAGTTAATCACTAAAATTCAAGGCAGCTCATAGAGATTCAGAGCTGACTCTTACTTAAGGCCAACTTGGTGCCAAGCCCTGTATCCAAGTTCCTTCACGAGAATTATTTTGTTTACCCCTCTGCAGCCACTTTCTGCATAGCTGATGTTATCATTCTTACTTGAAACATGAAGATACACAAATTCAGAAAGGTTAGCTGATTTACCCTAGATCACACAGCTAATAAATGCTGGTATCTGGAATCAAACCCAGATCTTCTGACTTCACGTTCTATATCCTCTCATCTACCTGCCAGACAAAAGTCATTTTACAGTAGATGATAAATTCCTTAAGGTCTAGGGTTGTGCCTTGTATACTTTTGTGCGGTGTGTTGTCAGCTGTATTCCAAGAGATTACAGTATGTTTTGTGGTATATTTTCTTTCATTAATTTTTATTTATATCAAAATATTATATAAATGGTCTTTAAGAAGTCAAATCACAACACTGTAAGACCTTTAAAACTAGCTATTTCCTGACCCACCCTGACTCATCATGAATTTTTTGTTCCAGAATTTTTCCATGCAATAATTTGATTTAGAAATTGCAAAGGTAAAGAATAAATTCTTTTTACTTAAGAAATACCAAGTTCCGGGCAGTGTGAGCCTTCTGCAGAGTCTCTGATCTGATCTTCAGAATAGCTCTGAGGCACCTGAACCCACACCTACTGTGAGTTCCCAGGGCTATTTGCACTTCACAGGCCTGACTCCTGCTACCAGAAATACCTTCACTACAAAGTGCCAAGAACACTAACAACATGTTTTATATACCAGGTGAAAATACAGCTGCTTTTCAGAAGTTCTTCTTTCTAATCTAGTAGCCAATTAGTTTGGCTACTAATTAGACAAAAAGGAAGCCAAAGTAAATCTGCACCCTGCCATTTCTTTTACAAAACCTGGATATTTGTTACTAAGGTTAGAATCAAGTGTTTACGTCTCTATTATCAGCTTTTTACCTGAGTATTTATTTCAGTTGGTCCTGTTTTTCTTCTTCTTCTTCTTCTTTTTTTTTTTTTTCCCTAACTTACTTTCTTCTGCTAAGGTCAACTAGTTAGGTATTTGTGTTTGTGGGTATTAAAATATAACTCCTAAGTCCCAAATTGTTGGTAGAACTTGCAGACAGAATTCTCCTGTATCTGCCTTTGCTCCCTGATCCTAGCCTTGGTGCCTCCTGCAAAAATTCACTGCACCCAACAAGGCAGTCCCAGCAGCTCAGGAGGATACACCTCCAGCTCCACAGGCCAGTGAACATTTCCTGAATGCTTACTGTCTACTCGGCACTACGCATACAAAGATGAGTAAGGAATGAGTTATGTGCCGGCAAAGGAGACTGGTACAGAAGCAGATGATTATAAAACAGTGTAAGAAACAACAGTGGCAGATGGTTGTACAGAGTGGAGTAGACACAGAGGGCTATCTGAGGCAGCTTCAGAGAGCCAAAATGGTTTCTTAGCAGCGCCTGAGAAATCAGAAGAGGTGTCCTGCAGTGCAGGGAGCAAGCGAAGGGAATTAAGGACCGAGCAGAGGGTTAGAGAAGGATTCCAGGAGGAAGTGGCAATAGGAACTCAGGCACAGAAATAGCTGAGACTGGTGAGTGTTTGGGGATATTAAGTACATGCAGCTGAGTTGCAGAACAGCCAATTATAAGAGAAGATTGTAAAGAAGTGAACTGTGCCAGGTCACGGAGTAAATGCTTGGTCATACCCAGCTAATGAAATGAAGCTAACATCGCATTTCCACCTGTAGACAATAGGGAGCCATTAAGACAATTTAAGCAAAGGAATTAACTTACTGTTGGCCTTTTATTTTTATTTATTTATTTATAGACAGAATCTCAATCTGCCCTGGGTAGAGTGCTGTGGCATCATAGCTCACAGCAACCACAAACTCTTAGGCTCAAGCAATGCTCTTTCCTCAGCCTCCCAAATAGCTGGGACTACTGGTGTGTGCCACTATGCTTGGCTCGTCTTTCTAAATTTTTTTAGTGGAGACAGGGTCTCACTGTCACTCAGGTTGGTCTTGAACTCCTAAGCTCAAGTAATCCACCTGCCTCAGCCTTCCAGAGTGCTGGGATTACAGGTGTGAGCCACCGCACCCGGCCTCCATTGGCCTTTTAGGTGGAACCAGTGGACACCAAATTTAGGGGAGTTTGAAAGACAGAGCACTAGAGGCAGAGAGGAAGCTGCTACAAAAACCAGGCATAGGCTCGGCACCTGTAGCAGTGGTTACGGCCCCAGCCACATACACCGAGGCTGGAGGGTTTGAACCCAGCCCGGGCCAGCTAAACAACAATGACAGAATTGTTGTTTAATGACAAAAAGTAGCCAGGCATTGTGGTGGGTGGCTGTAGTCCCGGCTACTTGGGAGGCTGAGACGAGAAAATTGCTTAAGCCCAAGAGTTTGAGGTTGCTGTGAGCTGTGACTTTATTGTACTCTACAGAGAGAGAGAAATAGTGAGACTCTGTCTCAAAAAGAAAAGAAAAGAAAAAAAGAAACCAGGCATACGGTAATGGAGAAGTAATGGAGACCTGCGTTAGGACAAGGTTGACAGGAAGAGAGGAAGCGATGAAACGTAGGAGGTGAAGTTGGCAGCACCTGGCAAGCAGTACGTGTGAGAAGAGAGAATTTAGAATAATTTCCCAAGTTAGAAACTTAGGTGGCCAAAAAAATGCAGGACAGGTAGCAATTTAGACAGTACGATGTTTCAGTTCTGGTCTTGTTTACTGTGTGATTGCAATTACATGACAGTTCTGGAAAAGGCAAAGCTGCGGGGACAGGAAGCAGGTCGAGGAGGGGTGAGGGCCCTGGGAACTTTGGGGGTGATGGAAATTTCTACTATTTTGGTTGTGGTGGTGGTCACTTGACTAAGCATTTATCAAATCCCATGGAACTGTAGGAAAGGGTAGATTTCAGTGTATGTAAATTCTGTCTCTGTGAGTCTGTAGAAAATAAAAGTAGCAGAGAGCTCCTGAGATCTCCTCTAAAGGTTTGGGGTGGCAAGTTCCTCCCTCTGGTCGGCCTTTGCATTGAGTTCTGGGTGACACTGAGTATCCAGATGGAAATGTCTCTCAGGTGGTTGGATGAAGTGGTAACGTAGATATAAGAATTGTATGTATTGGAAGAACACACAGCCAGTACTCGAGAACAAGAACCCAGAGGCTGATTAAATTTTCTCCATCAATTAACAATGCCTATGTGAAGCTCAAAGCTGCTGAGACACAGATATAGATTTATAAGTATAGATTGACATATAAATTTGTGTGGGGGGGTATGCTAATAGTCTAATAAGTACTTTGTGCAGTAATGCATCGGAAGAGGCGTTTGCAAGGAATGTAGACAAAACAACATAAACCAAAAGCCACATACTTCCTCAAAAAAGAAAAAAAAGAGTGGCACGTGTAGGAAATTACAGGCTCGAATCCATGTCAAGGAAGAGTGTTTGACAGCTACAGGATATGAAAAGAAGACTCGAATGACTAACTTGTTTGGTCTGAGGAAAGAAGAGAGAGTTCTCCACAGGAGGCTGGTATCCGTTGTGATAAAGTCTTGGTCCATACGTCCCCCACATCCCCACACTAACAATATGTTTAGAGTGTTTGCCCAGCTGTTTTGTTTTTCCCCTAGAAAGTATAAAACTGTACAACATACTACTTCTTTTTCGATCTGGACATTTACTAATGCCATTGTGATATATTAAAGTGAAGTTAAATGTTCCCTAGACATTTTCTAGGGGAAAGAGGTTCGTTGGACATCTGTATAGTGTGATGGGTGTGTGTATATCACCTTTCAACCTTACAAACAATACAAGAAACTTTAAGTGATTTAAAGAAGTTGGTTCTTACAGCTCCTCTCCTGGAATGGTAGAAGAATAAACATTTGTAACAATTGGTAAATATTATATTTTAATTTCAAATCTGAACTACATTGAGAATTCCATGCTCGCTTTTCCAAAATTCTTTAATTTTCAGAAAGTTCAAATATCTTATTACTATAAATTTCTTAAGAGTTATTTCTCAATTTAGAAAAGGGAATTTAGAAAAACCACAGTTAAACCTGGCCCTTCAGATAAATAGTAAGCAGAAAATGAAGTTCTGCCCAAAAGACATGAAAGCTCAAGCAGAGCTATTATTTTCAGAATTTTGGAATTATTGTGGAAAAAATGGAAAACCACAGAAATAATTTTTATTAAATTACTAGTCAAACTCCTGTGTCTCTGTAAAGACCAAAATAAAACCACAAACAATCATAGCTGGAAAAAAACTGACCTCCCTAATAGGGTAGCATTTCATCTAGGTGTGACAGCTGATCCTTTGTGGAGGAACTTGTTCAACAACAAGAAAAATACAGGTTTGTGTTTAACACAGTAATTACTGATTAGTGAGAACACTGTTGACTTTCTTTCAGTTGTTTTCTCTTTCCTTTAAGGACAATTTGTAGAAAAATATAAACCGCATTTTGACTTCATTTGCCCCCTTGCAACAGTTGGTGTGTGCCCCCCCAAAAGTGAAAATTTATATGTTAATTTTTATTTATTTATTTTTGAGACAGAGTCTCACTTTATTGCCTGTGGCATCATAGTTTACAGCAACCTCAAACTCTGAGGCTTGAGCAATCCTCCTCCTTCAGCCTTACAAGCAGCTAGGACTATAGGTGCCCTGCACAACACCCATCTAATTTTTCTATTTTTAGTAGAGATGGGTGTCTCACTTTTGCTCAGGCTGGTCTTGAACTCCTGAGCTCAAGTAATCTACCTGTCTCAGCCTCCCAGACTGCTGGGATTAAAGGCATGAGCCACCATGCCCAGCCTTATATGTTAATTAATTAATTTATCTCTAAATCATAAAGACACTTCATTTGGCTTGTATCAGACTCCTGAGCCTCATATAGGCTATTTGAAATGACTTCTCTGCACACCGTTAGCACATAAGAGTGGTTGAGTACACATTTAAGGCCTATCCTCCTCCCTGGCAGAGACGGGGGCCTAGAGAGAGCAACGTGCAGGAATTTAACCTGCACCCAGAAAACTTGTGGTTTCTCCTCCCATGGCCAGACATGAGGCCCACCTGGCCATTAGGGCTACAGCTTTTGTGTTAAGGCAGAACTTTCTAAACTTTGTTTTGGAAGTATCAGGGTGGAAGGATTCTAATAGTTGCTACATGGAAAAAAGAGGAAAGGAAGCCTTATATTCAGCTGTTTGGAAAATACCAGATAAACAAAGATAAGCAGGGTTTGTTCTTTGACGTGCTTCCTTGCACAGCGCATCTGTAAGAGAGGATGATTGTTGTAGAATTGCCTAGACAGTTTTCATCTGGGTGCCCTTCTGAGACTAGGACATTCACAGATACGCTGTTTGAAAATGATGGGTTAAAGCACTGACTCTAGAAGTTCTACAAAAGCCTGACTATGGAACACTGAGAAGGAAATGAAAATGAAACAGAGACCCCAACTGGTGCACAATTTTTTTTTTTTTTTTTTTTTTTGCCTACACAGCGTATTTAAAAACTTAAAATCAACATGTACAAATCAGGATATTTTAACATACGTAATCCAGGTTATAAGTTTCTCTTTAAAAAAATCAGAGGATGAGACAAATTTGCATGTTTAGTCCTCTAGATCCACAGTCCCTGGGTCTGGGGAAGCAACTGCCCAAGGGGACAGATGGTCACCCGGTTTTCACCATCTACAACCACTTGTTTCCTTACACCAGACATCACTCATTTATCTCACTTGGGTGGCTCCTCCCAGCCACATGGTACCATTCAGATCCATGAAATCATTCCATTGGCTGAGAACAGGCTCAGAGGTTGAACCTGGGTAGATGGTGGGTGACAGGACAAAGCATAGAGTCTGGAAGCAAATACGCCAAAATGTTGACTGTGGTTGTCTTAATAGCTGAGGACCTAAAAGTTTTTCTGCCTCCTTTTTCGTGCTTTCCAAATATTCTGCAACAAATATGTATTTCCTTTGTAATCAAAAGAGAGGATTTAAAAAAAATAACTAAAAATATCCTGAAATACATATTTTTTTTGAGATTTGGCTGCTGTGAAAATGTCTGCCTTCCTTTAAATTCTAATTACTAATAGTATTAGTAAAATAAGTAGGGTAAGTATGAATTTGGTACAAAAAGCCAAAAATAATCTGCTTCAAGAGTTATCTTAAGATCCTGTCTCTCAACTAGTCATTGCAAATCAATAACATAAATCTATGTTTATAATTTATGGATGGTGGAAAGATGTTGATATATCTTATATGAAGTTTGGTTTTTGCTCTTTGGGTTTTTCCTAGCTTCTAGACTATGATATAAAATGAATCACCTTTTTATTTAGATACTATAAAAATTAAATAGAAGCAGAGAGAGATCTGATGTCTGACCTGATACAGGAGCCAAGGAAAACTCAGGTGGAAAATTAAGGCCTACCTTAAATGGTGAAGGAATTTCCTCCTCTGGAAAATATTAGTACCACACTCATGAGGGTAAAGTATTGTCTAAGAAATGCTTAGCATAGGACCTGACCAGAGGAAACACACAGTAAATTACTATTATCAGGATTAGATTAAGAGAGAATGGGTTTGGTGATATTTTTTACTATTATTTTATATTGTATTGTTGTATGTATGCAAGAATGTCTTATATAATAGGAGAACATAAATTGATGTTTTGAGATTTGTTTCATGGCCTAGTACATAATCCTCTTTTAAAGGTGTTCTAAATAAGTTTGGGAAAACAATATATTTGGGTGCAGAGTTTATCTGTTAGATCCAAATTTTTATTATGATATTTAAATCCATATTCTTACAGACTTTTTGTTTGCTTCATATCAGTTTGAGAAAGTTTATTTTTCCTCTTGTGTACATAAGTATATTGAAAATGCTAACCATATAAAGTAAAGCTGACATTTAAATGGCAACGAGTTATAAGGTTTTTCCACACTTTACCTGAAATTGAACCAAATAGCGCTACCTCGATGTTTAAAATGGCTAGGACTTTTCAGACGTGTTTCGTTCAGTGTGTGGTATCACCTCGGCAGTCTGTGCAGGGTGAGGTCCAGCTTCAAAGCTGTTGAGGGTATTCACTTATATGTGGAGACTTCAGATAGAAGAGTCTGAAGAGCAAGCAGTGTCAGAAAACGTGAGAATTTCCAGATTAGTTTATTTTGTCCAGCCCTTTGGTGTCTAGCAAGGCTGTGCCAAAGCTGACTGAGATAATCAAAGTTTGTTCTGAGCTTGAAATTCCTTTGGCTAAAAGATTTCACATGTTTTGTTGGTACCTTGTGAGGAATCTCTTTCTGTCAAAAAATGCCTTTGTTTTGGGGGGGGGGTGTCTCTGTGGCTCAAAGGAGTAGGGCACCGGCCCTATATACCAGAGGTGGCAGGTTCAAACCCGGCCCCAGCCAAAAATTGCAAAAAGAAAAAAAGAAAATTTCTTCATTTTTTTCATTTACTTACCTCTTTCTCTTATGTTTCCTAAGTACCTTCTCTGGGCTACCCAGTGTAACAAACATGTTACCTTGGAAAGTCAAAGGAGGAGTTCTTTCAGGCATTGAAGTTTTACAGTGTGTAAATTAGAACCCAAAGACAGTTCAGGATGAGAAAATCCTTGTCTTAAGTGAAAAAGACATAACTCTTCCACATACGTATCTCTTTTGTTCATTCTTGACACAGATGATAGAATCAGGAATCATTTGCACATTTACTTAAGAATTTTATTAGCTGGAGCCCAGAAGATTTCCAAATTCTTGGTCAAATGCACTGGGGAATTATAGCCTTACCTTTTAAAAAAGTTTTATTTAGGTATAATTGACATATAATGAACTGCTCATATTTAAATGATATAATTTGATTAGTTATGACATGAGTATATACCTGCGAATCCATCACCACCCCCTCAACATTTCCTCCAGTTGCTTGCTAACCCATAACTCCCATCCCTCTACCCCTATGACCAGGCAATCACCCATCTGTTTTCTATCACTGTAGATTAGTTTACATTTTCTAAGATTTTATATAAATGGAATCATACCAAATGCAAGCTTTTTGGTCTGGTTTCTTTCACTCAGTCTGATTATTTTGAGATTCACCCATGCTGTAGCACTGCTTTTATTGCTAAATAGTATTCTATTGTGTATATATACCACAGCTTATCCATTCACTTGTTAATGGACATTTTGTTCCCAGCATTTGGCTATGATAAGTAAAGCTGTTATAACCATAATATAAATCTTTGCCGTCATTTCTCTTCAGTAGGTATCTAAGAGTGGAATGGCTAGATCGTGTGGTATGTGTATGTTTATATTTTTGACAAAAACCAATTTGTCCAAAATGGTTTTACCATTTCCCATTCCTACCAACACGACATGTAAATTCCAGTTTTTCCACATATTCCCAAACACTTAGCATGATCAATTTTAATTTTAGCCCTTCTGATAGATAGACAGCGTTTATCACTGTGGTTTTAATTTGCGTACTTTTAATTTCATGCACTTTTTTGCCTTCTGTATTTTGGTGATGTGTCTGGTCACATATTTTGCCCATCTTTTTAATTTCCTTGTTTGTTCTCTTTTTTTCCTGCAGTTTTTGGCCGGGGCTGATTTGAACCCACCACCTTCGGCATATGGGGCCGGTGCCCTACTTCTTTGAGCCACAGGCGCTGCCTTGTTCTCTTTTTTTTGAGACAGAGTCTCACTGTGTTGCCCTCAGTAGAGTGCAGTGGCATCACAGCTCACAGCAACCTGTAACTCTTGGGCTCAAGTGATTCTCCTGCCTCAGCCTCCCAAGTAGCTGGGACTACATGCACCTGCCACAACACCCGGCTGTTTTTTTTTGTTGTTGCAGTTGTCATTGTTGCTTAGCTGGGCCCCGCTGGGTTCGAACCTGCCAACTTTGGTGTATGTGGTGCGCTGTAACCACTGTGTCATGGGTACCACGCCTGTTTGTTCTCTTAATTATTGAATAGTGATATTTCTTCATATATTCTGGATACAAGTTCTTTACCAAATATATGCCTGGCAGATATTTTCTTGCAATCTGTGTCTTTATAGTCTCTTCACAGTGTCTTTCAAAGAGAAGGTTTTAATTTTGATCAAGTTCAGTTTGTTGATTTTCATTTTCGGATCAGAGGTTTTCTCCTACATTTTCTTCTAAAAACTTTATAGATCTGTGGTCATTTTAGTTCCTTATTTCCTTTTCTCTTTTTGCATATCCTGTGAGGTATAGATCAAGTTTATTTTTGCATATGGATATTGAATTGCTCCGGTATTTGTTGAAAACACTAACTTTTCTACGCTTAATTTTCTTGGGACCTTTGTCAAAAGTCAGTTTTCTATTTATTTATAGCCCCATTTTAGACTCTCTTCCCTTCCCCTATTTTTTCTTCTGTCTCTATGCCAGTACCGCACTGTCTTTATTGTAGCTTTATGTTAAGTCTTGAGATCAGTAGTATTAATCTTCCAACTTTTTTCTTTTTCAAAGTTGTTTTGGCTGTTGTTGATCCCTTGCTTTTCCAAATGGGTTTTTATATCAGTTTGTCAGTTTCTACAACCAAAAAAAGGCCTGTTAGGATTGTGGCTGGGAATTTGGAAAGATATTTTACCAATACTGAATCTTCTGACCCATGAACATAGTATCAATGTGTCTATTTGCTTAGGTTACTTAGGTTTTCTTTAATTCCTCTTAGTAATATTATTTTAATTTTCAATGTACTTATCTGCTGCATCTTTTGTCAGATTTATCCCTAAATATGTAATATTTTATGTTTTTTAATTTTCATGTTTTTTCTCTTGTGTTTTATTTTTTCCATTATTTTCTGTTTTATTTCAAAGACAAATACAGCAACAAGAAAAATAAGTAAGTGTGATTTAATTATATCAGAAAGCTTCTGCACAGCAAAGGAAGTAATCAACAGAGTAAACAGACAAACGCCAGACAAATATTTGCAAACTATACATTTGATAAAGGGCTAATATCCAGAATCTACAAAGAACCCAAACAAATCAGCAAGAAGAAAACAACCCCATTAAAAATCAGGCAAAAGATATGTTTTTAAATTTTAATTTCTAGTTTTTTATTGCTATTATAGAAATACAATTTATTTTATGCATTTATCCTGCAGCCTTACTGAACTCACTTAACAGTTCTTTTTTGTAGATTCCAATGTATTTTATACATGGATGATTATTTTATCTGCAAATACAGTTTTACATGCAATTTGGAGGTCCTTTATTCCTTTTTCTTGCCTGATTGCACCGGAAAGCACCTCCAGTACAATCTTGAATAGAGGTGGTGAGAGAAGATGTCCTTGCCTTATTCCTGATCTTAGAGGAAAAGCAGTCCATCTTTCATCAAGTATGATGTCATCTTCAGGTTTTTCATAAATGCCTTTTCTTAGCTTGAGAAAGTTTCCTGTTCTTACTCTGGTGGAATGTCTTTATCAGGAATACCACCCTCTAATCAGATGCAGTTTACACAGATGTTGTTATAATTATAAAGGTACCATGTAATTCACCAGAATAATACTGCTTAACATTTATGTGAATACATGTCATTCCTCAACTTGCTATTATTTATTATCTATTTTGTACAGGTCTTAGCAACATCTTTAAGAGGGAAATGGACTGACCAGACCTAATTTGTTAAGTGATGAGGGTCAGGCTGTCATGTCAAAGGTGTAAGGTGTAAGGAATTAAGCCTGGAAGTGGCCAGACCTGTTGGGAGTCTGAGGCAATAGCCCAGGGAGGAGATAATGAATAGTACCCCCGGGGCAGTGCCACAGGGTCAGGGAAGATCAAAAGATGTTTAAGGAGTAAAAATGACATGACTTGGAGAGAGTAATTCCAAGTGTTCTGATTTGGGTCACTGGGTGATGCCATTTCAGTAAAATCAAAAAATTCAGAAATTCAGGAGCTGCAGGTTTGGAGGGAACAGTTTTGTACCTGCTGAGTTTCCACCAGGTAAAAGTCAGTATGCAATAGAATAGAGAGATCTAGAACCCTGTGGAGAAGCTCAGGGTGAGGCTTGGACTTAGATTTCATCAGCATACATCTGAAAGTTGGAACCGTGGGTGGGAAGGACTGATGGTGATGAAGCTGCAAGCGTACCAGGCATCTCAGTTACCGTAGTCACTGGCCAACCTGCTTCTGGCAACCACGTTTCTGAGGTTACACTGGTCTAGGATTTGAATTTAAAAAAATGTCACAAGGGCTGGGCATGGTGGCTCACACCTGTATTCCTAGCACTGTGAGAGGCCAAGGCGGGTGGATTGTCTGAGCTCAGGAGTTCGAGACCAGCCTGAGCAAGAGCGAGACCTTGTCTCTAAAAATCTCCAGGCAGCGGGTGCCCGTATTCCCAGCTACTTGGGAGGCTGAGGCAAGACAAGCACTTAAGCCCAAAAGTTTGAGGTTGCTGTGACCTCTCTACTTAGGACGACAAAATAAATAATTAAATAAATAAATAAAATTAAAAATGTCAAAAGTTTCAATTCCTTTATGAATGCAAATTTCAGTTCAATCTCTTAAACAGAAGAATAAGAAAAGCCATCAGCCCTTTCTCACATAGACGATGTGGGTGTGTTGGGAATTGTATGGAGAGATTTGTTTATGTTGTACCTTCTATCCAGAGTGATCCACACAAGCCCAGAAAAATGTGCCCTTAAGCCTTCCCTTAATTTGAGAAAAGGCCAGGCAGTACTGGCATTTTGCTGAGACTTGCACAGTTGAACAAGGAAGAATGCAAGTGTAAATGAAGTTAGTTTAGATTTCATGCCAGTAAGAACTGGTTCAGAAGCTTTTGAAAAAGGTGCAGGCTGCATGATATTAAAAACTGTTCGAGTCTGCTTCAGCAAATCCCTGTATCACAGTTTCTGGAACAAATAAAGGTTCAGGAGAAGGGTTACTTGTTGGAGCCAGAATTTTTTAAATGTCTTTTTACATTTTGTTGGGAATTAGCGACTTGTTCTTAAAAGTTGAAGCCAGTTTTTTTTTTTTTTCTTTTGAAATACATACTTTTTTCTTTAAGTAGGTATCTTCCAGATGTCTGATTTATGGTGGTATTTAAAACACACACACACCCCACCACCACCACCACCACCACATTGTTTTGCCTTCAGCTCCCTATTCCCTCAGATTGCCCGATCTTGTTTTTCCAAAGTCTGTACTTATGCATAATGTAAAGCCCTGCCCGTTGTGGGTGTGAGATTGCTATACTTGCCATTCTGTGGACATTTCACGCTAAGTCACACGTTGGTGCCTTTGCACAGGGTCCCTCACTACCTTGTGAAATCTCTGCTTTTCCTCCGAGAATCCTTCCCTTCCCATCCCCTAGCCTATCAGCAAGAGTTGACGGAGCAGCTTTCTGTGTGTCACCTCTGCAAAGAGCAGTCACTCTGTATTGCAATAACTTGCTTAGTATGGTCTACTCTCATTTTAGATGAAGAGATGCTCTAGAGTGGGTATCTTGGTGTTAGCATGGTGCCAGACACATAGTATCAATAAATGGGCCTGCCAGAGAGAGGAAGGGAGGAAAATTAGGCTTTTAAGGAGCCCCCGAAGAAACTGAGCAGGAAGGACCTGAGATACAGGAAGAAAAATGAGAGATAATAGTGTTGTGGAAGTCAAGGGAGCAGAGAATTGTAAGACAAAAAGAAAAACGCATTAATTGCTATTGGGACCCAGGGAGGTAAGTGCTTCATTGCATTTTTAGGAACTGCGAAAGGATTTCCTCAGACCCAATCACACCATATGCAATACTGCAAGCATTGTTACCCACACTGGGCAAAGACATGTTGACAATAAGAGGTGGCTGGTGACCTTTTGGAGGGAGAGCTCAGTGCAGCTGTTGGCTTGGTGGTATCGATCATTCTGATGTTTTACACTCTCATTCTCTCCTACTGGCAAACCCACTGGATGATGGTTCATCTCAGCTGAAAACTGAGTGAAGACTGTAATAAATAATAAATATTTGCAGGATATGCAGGACAGCTGGGTCAGACTGAAATTCAGAAGCTACTTTGGTGAATCCTAACAGGCCTAACGCCTTCTTGGTGGATCATTTCTAGAAAGGCGATAATGAGAAAGATGCTTACAGTTATAAAGTTCTGACATGCTCAATACAATTGCAGCTCTCCCACTAGAAAACCCAAAATAATGCAGGAATGAAATGTAAAAGCTACCAAAACTCAGCAAGGAAATCAAAGCATGCATGATGCAATGGTACATTTTAAAACTATTAAGAAAAGAGTATAGGCTCTGCACCTGTATCTCAGACGGCTAAGGCGCCAGCCACATATACCAGAGTTGGCGGGTTCAAATACGGCCCACGCCTGCCAAACAACAATGACAACTGCAACGAAGAAATAGCTGGGTGGGTGTTCAGTAGGCGCCTATAGTTCCAATTACTTGGGAGGCTGAGGCAAGGGAATCACTTAAGCCCAGGAGTTGGAGGTTGCTGTGAGCTGTGATGCCATGGCACTCTACCCAGGGTGACAGCTTGAGGCTCTGTCTCAAAAAAAAAAAGAAAGAAAGAAAAAAAAAGACTATAATTGTGATAGATGTGTTAATCAGTTCAATGTAAGCATTTCACATTGTATATCAAATCAGTACACTGAACCCCATAAATGCATCAATGTACAGTTATGATTTAATAAAAATAAAAATTAAAAAACAGTGCTGTATACCTAAAATATGTACAATAAAAATTAAACTAAAATTTTAAAAAATTAAACTAAAAAAGAAATCAAAGCTACATGATGAGGAAATACCTTTCCATGGAGTATTTGAACGTACTGAGAGAAAGAAGATGATGTGTCACTACTAAGAAGAATAAAATGTTCTCAGGATGGTGATAGTATTTAATATGAAATACACAACTTCTTGCAAGATAAGAAATTAAGATAATTTAAATGATGTTAATATGTAGAAGTTATGAGAGAATGGAGACCTTAAAAACATAATGGTTATTAAAATAGAAAATGTCCAGTTATCTATTTAAAATTACTTAATTGCTCAATATAAATTTTGATATACCTCTTATCTCAGAACCCAATGTCATTATTCTTTTGATTGTTTGGAAAAACAAATGAAATTCTACTTTTGGCTGTTACTATAAAGAGTATAACTTTATGAATATTCTCAGTTAGACCAAACTAAGCTAAATCTTCAGGGGTTGATTGTCATTCATGTTGCAAACAATTTCAGTATTTTGAACTATGAGATAGTTTATTTATGTTCACAGATTTAATACTACTTATGAAACAGTAAGAATTATTTCTATTTCCCTAATTTTTTTTTTTTTTTTTTTTTTTGAGACAGAGTCTTACTTTATCGCCGTTGGTAGAGTGCGATGGTGTCACAGCTCACAGCAACCTCAAACTCTTGGGCTTAAGTGATTCTCTTGCCTCAGCCTCCCAAGTAGCTCCTCCCACCACAATGGCCAGCTGTTTTTAGAGACAAAGTCTTGGTCTGGCTCAGGCTGGTCTTGAACCTGTGAACTCAGGCAATCTACTCACCTCATATTTCTCTTAAAATTTTAATAGAAAATTCAAGTTCTCACTTTCTCTGTTAAGAAGTATATTAAATGAGCTCGATTCTTACCAGCTGAGGGGGAAATGAGTTAGATAGGAGATGGATTAAATTAGGCCTATCAGGAATTCCTATAGACCTCTCTTACTCATTAGAGGATAAGGGGACTCGAGGTACCTCCAAAGTAGGGTAGAGGGACATTTTTCCTAATTATAATTTAAATCTCAGGAAAATGTAATACTTTAATCTAAAATGCATTTAATATGAAAAGCCTCAGCATGAATACTTTATTATTAAAGCAAATTACTTTCCGACGTACTCTGGCAAAAATCTAAATTCTCCTGTTTTTTTCTCACTTTCATTTCATGGAACTCAAAGACCTGCCCACAGCTTAGTTACTCAGGGTAGGCAAAGTTAAGTGAGGCAGATCACTTCTCAATCTTAGAACTGATGCAGGGATCAACTGCTTAAAACCAAGAATTGTTTCAGGAAAATAAAGACTTTCGATCCCTTTTAGATACCATACAGGTTTAACCAATGCATTATGGTAGTGTGGTTAAAAACGTGGTCTTGAATATCAGCTTTGGAGTCATAATCACATCTTTCTCAGCCAGTTCCTACATCTTTGACTCACTGTCTCATTGTGTTCATCTATGAAATAGAGTGATTAGGAGAAATCAGCAAGATAATGTGGGCCAAAGGCTTAGTGCAGAACATAGCTGGTTTTAAGTATGCAGTAAATGACAGCTTTTACTGTAATCTACTCCAGATTGCATGGGAAAAAAGATTTTTTGTTAAGATAAAGTGAGATTCAAGCAGTCTCATTGGACCTTTAAAAATGATTTTGTACCAAGTCACTCATTGTTTTGAAGTTCATGGTACATTTCAATTTAACGAGGTAGTTCTAAGTCCTGAAAGAGTGATTCTCAGAATTAGTAGAAATAACTTAATAATCCATTATATAACTATGATTGCTGGATTATAATGACAACTCTAATCTGGGTGGACCTGTTAAAAATGCTTTTCTTCAGAAAATCTCTCATGGTTTGGAGATATGCTGCTGAAAAGTCATAAGGAAAATAAAGTATAAAACTTGTATTAGTGTGGAAGTGGGTTCTCGACTTGATAAAGAGACTCAACTCCTAAATTTAAAACCTCCTTGGCATCTAGGAAACCAGAAGTAAACAGTGATTTCTGATATGACCCCGGAATCCTTCATAATGTTATGTATCTGCTGATCTCAGGTACTGGAAGAAAAAAGGCAGATCTCATCTTCTTTATCTTCTTGACTCACACTGCAGCCAGACAGAGCACAGAGGGTGTGTGTGTGTGTGTGTGTGTGTGTGTGTACAGAGGGAGCTCAATTCCTGGTGAACACAGCCCAGGGGTACGTCTAGGGAGTACAAATTACAGAGTTATGATTTCTTTACAGTCAGTTGAAGAAAAGAGCACAGAACATTTCCACATAAATAGAGCAAAGGGGAAGGGAACAAAGGACACACAAAAAAAGCAAAATCCGGAAGAGAGAGAAAGAAAATATGTGACAAGTTAAGCCGGAATCTTTAGTGAGGAAATGCTGGTTTTTCTCAGACCACCAAACTCATTGGCCATTTTAGTTGAAAGCCAGGCAGAATCCCAACAAGAATAAAAACATTCACTTTTTACTTGTAAGTGGAGGTCACTTCTGTGGCTAACACTTGTTTTCTAGACCTCTGATTCCCTGGCCAGACAGTGGGAACTTCTGGAGAAGCCATCTGCCAGGTGGGGCACAGGATGGAAGGGGTGGGTCAGGTGCAACAGAGGCTTCCTGGCACTGCTGCCTGGTGCACACCCACAACCGGTTCCTTTCTGGTCATCACCAGCATCTCTCATCCCCCTCTTCCAGCTAACTTCCAGCTGGCAGCCAGCCAAATAAGAAATTGAATAAAGAAGGATGTTTGTTCTGTGTATGAATGTAGTTTGAAGCACAAAAGTATAATGGAATATGAAAATGCTTCTTCCAAACTTTTAAAAATCTCTTAAGATTTGGGGAAATAATTAGAAAAATTAAGCTTGTAGTGTGCATAGGCTTTCGTTCTTGAATAATAAGTTGTGTTTGCTTTATGGCATTGCACCAATAAAGCAGAAATTTCATGTAGTAGCCATAGCACTGCTTTTATTACCATCCGCCAGAGCACGGGCCCTGAGTCACAGCTGCTCAGATTCCCTAGGCTTCTGCACCTAATGATTTTTTTTTTTTTTTTTTTTTTTTTGATCTCTCCTCCCCTGTGCTATTAACTGCAGAAAGGAGGGGCTACTTAGTAATTCTACACCTGTTCAAGTCCACGCCTATCAACTTGCTAAGCTTCCCAAACAAGTGCAGGGCAAAGCATGAGAACATCTGAGTCCCGGGCAGCACAGTGGCAGCTGTGGCAGTGGCTGCCACTGGGTTTGGCTTTTTGGATTTTTGTTCAGAGTCTCTAATGTGCCTCCTACAATGGCAGTTGATGACAGCAATTTATATTCCAGAACGAAGAACAAACTAAATTCATCTCAAAATGATTATAAATCATCGAGACGGAGCAGCCTGCCACCTGAGCTACTCATAGGAAATGACATTAGAGGAAGACTTCAAAGAAACATTAAGAACTTGGATCCCATTCACCTGAGGCGCCCAAAGAAGAGACCATCCATATTTCCAGGTAGGGATTGTTTAATTCTGTGCCTTCCGGTTGAAACAAAAAACAAAGCAAAACCAAAATCAAACCAAAACAACAAAATACCCACAGACTGTATTTCATTTGCTACAATCAGGTGTTCATTTGAAATTAACTTGGGTTGCATTTGTGGGCTTTAAGTAGCCAAATAAACATGTTTGAATGTAAAACTTAGAATAATTCTTGGAACTGAAAGCTCCCTCTCTTTCTTTTCTTTTCTTTTCTTTTTTGATTGTAACCTCTTTAAGGATTGGTAAATACGCATCTATTTTATTACCCTGGCATCAGCAGGACCGTGGAATTGCTTTGCTTGCAATCCCGAGGAATTCCATGCTGCATTTCTCTCTCTGGTGTATTTTCTTTATTTTTGCAGGTTTATTGGATTGTTGAGGGAAGTTGATGTTTGTGTGCACTAGAAATTAACACCATTATACTCCAATGCATGCTTCAAATTCCTGTCTTGCACCAGAGCCTAAAACCATTTGTAGTACAGGGCTCTATGAAACAGTGCGGATGGTGAAATGTATTAGAGCTCAGGAGACACATGGATTTCAGTCTTGATAGGAGACTCTGATGTCTGCCTCAGATGTTTATGGATGTTACAGATGTGAGATTGCCCCAGACGCCTGTGACTGTGAACCCTAACTGAGCTGTCTAGATCACTGAAGAGTATGAATTATTTAGCCAACTTGGTTTCAATACTATTTGCATTGGAGTTTCCAGGGAAAAGTGGAAATGTCCTTTTTGTTATGGTTGGTTGATTGATTGATTGGGACCTTCTTTTTGGAGAATAGATCAGACCCAATTGTTGAGGGCTACTTTTGTGAAGACAGAAAACAAAAAAAAAAAACAAACAAAAAAAATTCAGTTGTGTTTTCCTTCATAAAAATTATATTGACTTCCTTAACTTCCTCTTTATACTGCTTTCAGAAACAGCTAGATGATTTTGAGATATGCGACTCAAGGCCATAAACTAAGAATTACATTTCTTAAGGAAGCTGTTCTTTTAATAGATTTCTTTAGTTCAGCGATGTTGCCCTGGTGTCAACCTCTTCTGCAGAAGAGAAGCAAAGCCCTGTCTAGAACTGGCCAGAGGATGTCAGTGTGTGGGTGTTTTGGGGGGAAGGAGAGGGAGCTGCTGTGGAAAAACGCTGGGAGGAGGAGTGTCTGAGGTATGTCTCACAAAGCCCAGTCCTTTCTGCCTGTTCTCTTTGACCTCCTGAGGGTCCCAGGAGCTCAGGCCTGCCTTGTTTTCCTGTAACTGCCTGGCAAAAAGTGTTTTCCAATGAGTTGTTTCACTAGCACTTCTTCCAGAACCTTCTCCCAGAGCTGTTCCATACCTTTTGCTTTTTATTCTCTTTATTCTTTGAACATGTCTGGATTCAAGTACATTTTAATTTACCCTAGTGACATAGCCCCTCCACTGTTCTCCATGTAGGTTCCTCCACTTTCCAGACACCCAGATCAGGAGGACACCTCACTCCTGCAGCCGTGATTCCTTCTTCGCCCTCTCATTCTGTAAGGTCATCTGTCCTTAGCCATTAGCTGCAGCTGCAAAATTGTTTGGATCTTACATAAGCCATGCCTTCTAAGACTTGACTGACTTAATTTGACAACGTGGAGTTGTGAGAAGAGCACTGAACTTCGGGGAGCTGAGTTCTAGTCTAGACGGTGTCTCTAAACACCTGTGTGTATTCTCCAAGTCCCCATGGCCTTCCACTGTGTCATTTGTTTCTGCTTTTTTCTGCCTTCAGTGCTCCCCCTGGGGACAGCAGGAACAAACGGACCCTTCTCACCCCTCGCTCAGCCTTCCTACCAGGGTCTCCAGTAAACAAGTTGAGGAGCTACCTGTTCAAAGTTTGAGCAGTCCTAGCTCCTTGATTTATAAATTCCCTGTCAACTAGACCATGATTCCACTGTCATGTGGGTTACACTAACGACTTTTTACGGTGGATGATTTAGAAAGACCACTGGGCCACCAACCCATACACACCACCTGAAATCAGAAATGTGTACAGTAATATGTACACATTTTTATATCCATATAAAATGGATAACCATTCCCATTCTATATGGTTATGTAGTTGCTTATAAAGAGTAGACATAATAGATGTGGAACCTGAGTGTCAGAGAAACTGAGGCACATGTCAAAAATTAATAAATGTTAAAACAAGAGCTCAGACCTCACTCTTTCGACTCCAGCATTGAAGCTGTTTCCACTCTATTCCACTCCACTTCACTATCAACTGTAAACATTTGTCCGTTGAGATGCAAGACTTGAAGATACCCAATGTTACAATCAGCTTTCACTCTGACCCTTATGTGTACACAGACAACTTTATCCTCTGCCTCAAGCCTCACCTGAATGATTGGTTGGGTGATCACTTTATTCATTCATTCACAAAATATTATTTAGTTCTTGTGGTAGGGCTGAACCTTCAGGAATCTAGCTCCATATTACCCTTTTGTTCATATCATCCATTTCTCCTTCAGGGCCAGCTCGCACGGCAGAGTTATTTATCTAAAATGCAAATCTGTTTGTTTCATTCTCTTATTGAAAATTTCTCCGGTTACTACTGCTCTTAGGATAAAGTCCAAAGTTTTTGAAATGATGCACAAGAAATGCAAAGCCTGGCCCTTTCTTCCATCCCCAGCCTCTTCCCCACCACCCCATGCCCTGTGTTCCCACAAACTCAGCCAGTCTCAGACCCCAGGGCCCTTCACACGAGCACTTCTCTTTGACCTCCTGAGGGTCCCAGGAGCTCAGGCCTGCCCAGTTCCACCTCACTAATTTCCACCTTGGCTGTGGGGCTCGGCTTGACATCCCTTTTTCCAGTTCCTGACCCCATATCTGGGTTGGGTCCATTCTACATCCTTCTCATAACACCTGGACTTTTTTCTATCGTAACCCTTATCACCCTGTATTGTCATTGTGTGTTTACTTGTCTGTATCTCCCAGTGGCCAGTGGTCCAGGGACTGCATCAGTCTTGCTAGCCATTGTAAACCTAGAACCTATCACAGTGCAGGCACACAGCATGCATTCAGCTTATTCACTTGACCCAGACTACACTGAGTGGAATTAACTCTTGGCATGCCTGGTATGCTTCTTCCAGACTGTCCGTGGCATTCTCCCTTGTCTCCCGACACTCACACACTCACACCTGCACTCGTGTGTGCCCTGTCTTTCATTTTCTACCTGGGCTTGAAAGCCCAGTGTTAGCCACCCATCTTCCGTAAATACCCAATCTTTTTCCTCTGGCCTCTTTTAGTTCTCCTTTATGACAATCACCTCAGCCTTACTACTGCTTTTACACTTAACTTCATGTTTGTATAGCAATCTTTGAAAACAGAGACTATCTCATTTACTTCCTTAAATGGCCCAGTTGTCTTGGATTAGAGAATTACACAAAGTGGTGTCTGGTCTGGTGCTTAATTAACTGATTTCCTGTGAAGCTGAGCCAATCCTACAGAGCAGTGGTTCTCAACCTTTCTAATGCTGCGTCCCTTTAATATAGTTCCTGTTGGTCGCGACCCACAGGCTGAGAACCACTGTGTAGAGCCTATCTGATTTAGCTCCAAGAAAGAGATAGTTGGCAGATAGGAATTGAGAAGGGGAAAGATCTTATACTGGTTTTTAATCACAATATGAACTCCTGGTAGGCAGAAAATGTAAATATGGCTGTCCAAGTGTGTCATTTATTTATTCATTGAAAAACATGTTAGGATTCTACTAGGATGATGCCAGGAACTAGTCTAGGCCTTGAGAAGATAGAAGAAAATCAGTTTCTGACCTAGGGTGAGAATTTTCCTACCAAGACACGTTGCATGTTGTAGAACTCAATAAATACCTCTAGAATATTCTAGAAAGGAAAGAATGACTCCTTGGTCAGAGTAGTAAATCTTTAAAAAGAAAATCAAAACATTTGAAAGCTGTGTGTGTGTGTATATATATTATATATATATGCAATATATATACCTATATACTCGAGTATAAGCCGAGTTTTTTCAGCACAAAATTTGTGCCGAAAAACCCCAAACTCGGCTTATACTCAGGTCATACAGTTTATTTGATTCGGTGCGCGCACACCTAATCAAATGCATGTAGTCTCCAGTCATCTTCTGCTGTCTGCTTGAGGGGGTGGTGCTTCAGCTCAGTCCACAAGTCCTGCTGAGCTGAAGAGGTAGGCGGCTGAACTGAACTGTATTCCACTCAACTATTTAACCCACAACTATATAACCCACAGCTTGATTACCTGTTAAGCTACGGTTTTTTGCACTTTATTTAAAGTTTAAAGTTGTTGCTAGTTTACAGTTTTTCTTTAGCAATAAATAGTGAAAAGCATTTAACCTACTGATTCCTCAATTATTGTGAT
>CAUYPK010066484.1:0-90095 GCA_963574355.1 Loris lydekkerianus | reverse complement strand
CTTCCCAATTGTGCCTGAAATCAGCTAATGGTCACGCTTGTTGAGCTTGCTATGAGTTATTCGATAGCTTAGTTAACATTGTCAATAAGAAACTCTATAAGTCAGTTACAACCTAGGAATAGGGGGAAGGGGGAAAGGGAGCGGAGGAAAGAGGGAGGTGGGGATAGGGAGGGGCATTGGTGGGATTATACCTATGGTGCATCATGCAAGGGTATATGTGAAACTTAGTAAATGTAGAATGTAAATGTCTTGGCACAATAACTAAGAAAATGCCAGGAAGGCTGTGTTAACCAGTGTGATGAAAATGTGTCAAACGGTCTATGAAACTAGTGTATGGTGCCCCATGATCACATTAATGTACACAGCTATGATTTAATTAAAAAAAAAAAAAAAAGAAATTGGCAAACACTACAAATCTGAGCTTGATTATTTTGTTGGTTGCCTAAATTTTAGACTTCAGAAGATGATGGAGAAAATGTTAATAATGCAGATTAGACACTAAGGTATGTCATGTCTGGAGTCATTACATTATGAATGAAACAAAATATTGAGAAAATTCTTCCACTATTCAAAAACTATTATCTGGTTAAGCAAAGAAGTCATTCGTTTCTGTCATTGACAATCAAGTATTTTCATTATGTCTTCACTGTTATACTTTCATCTTACTCGTTAACATAAACAAAAATATGACAGAATCACTTTTGTTCATTTAATGACCTGAATGACTTCTATTTCTGTCAAATCTGGGTTGAATTGCAACCATTGGTTGGCTAACGCAAGAAGTTGGCAAAAATGAGTGACAGTACACCATGAGAGTCATTTGGCTCTATGGAATTTACAACAAAGAGTACTGTGTATTTTATTATTATTTAAATTTAAAATGTGTGTTAGCAGCTTTCATACAGTAAAATCAAACACACTTGGGTATGTATAGACATACATACTTGTTTTCTGGAGGGTTGACTCTCAAGCATTTATCAGCCCACCACTGGTGGAGACAAACTTGGACAATTGGGGGAGTTGGGAGCAAGCCTCAGGGTGTCAAAGTCCTGGGGCAAGTTCTCTCTTTCACTGAGAGGGTGTGAGGGGATGACTTCTGGTCTGGGTTTTGACAGCAAGAAGAGTAAAGTGCTGGGATGCTGTCTTCAATGAGGTTGGGAGATGAGACACCAATTCCACCACACCACCCTGGCCCCTTCCCGGCCATGAGGAATCTAGAGAACAGCATCAGTCCTCGCATTCTCTTTGTTGCTCCCTGTGGCAGTTCTGGTTCCAGCTGCCTCCACAGCAAATCCTCAGCACCCCTCAGGACCTCCTACAAAGGAGGAGGTCACTGGAATCAAAGGCTCACAGAGAAAGACACCAGCCACAGGGAGGAGGTGGTCCCACTTTACCTGCCTTGTCTCCGATGGGGCATCTCTCTTACCATGCTCATTTCACAGAGCAGACTGGGGCACAGAGACGAGAACTGACTTGCCCAAGCAGGCTCACTCTGCTGCCCAGCGGCAGCCAGGATTTGAATGCAAGCCACTGGAGCACGTGCAGATAAAAGCCATGAGCGTGGCTGGATTTCTCCCAGGCATCTTTGTGAAGACGGAACATGAGCCTGATGGGGATGCACGGACAACACAAGGCCTCATCCATATCCATTATGATGATGATGTTGATGTGAGAATCACACACAAAATCAGCCCGTTTCATCTGACTTTCAGATTCCTTTGGAAACACATTGTTTCTTCCAACTAGCAGAAAAAAAAATTTTTATTCTTTTCACAATTTTTTTAAATATATACCTCATTTCATTTACTTATTGTGTTAAGACATTGATACTCTATGCTTGAGTCCCTGAAATAGTCTAGTCATAGAAGATGCAGCAAAAAAAACAGACAAGAGGAAACAAATAGCAGGGCCCCTGTGGTGGCATCTGCCCCAGACTGTATCAGGAAGCAGACCTGTTCCTACTTGCCATGTATCCACAGACCCTGGCCTGGTTTCTGGTGTTCAATAAGTACTTGTGGATTAACAGCTGAGCAGAGGGATGCCCTAGGGCTGGTTATACCAGAGTTTTGGCCTTCTCTGTCCCACCGCAAAGGTGCCTGGAGACAACCAGGATGAGAAAACTCCCAGGCCCCAAATGTGCTCAATGTCAGCCTTCTCTGGCTGGCCCTGGGAGGAAAGCCACCAGCCTACATCCCGGACTCGTCCACTCCTTCAGACCCTGGCTCCTGGGATGGAAATTCTGGGCCACCCACCCTGGACCTTTGCCTCCCCTAAGTAACTGCAGAAGTCAGACCTCATTGTAGGATTCACACCAGCCTGGCTGCCTAGAAGACAGGAAGAGTGAGTACTCCCGTGGAAATAGGATGATAGCTATGAGCCCCAGTATAAAAGCTGCAGGGTATGTGTAAAGGCTTCCTTCGGGGACATCAAAATCCTTGCCCCACCCAGACCTTTCCGAAGCCTAGGAGAGCAGATACAGGAGGAAGATCTGCCTCCAGTTCACATCCTGGGGATTTCTCCTTGTGGTTAAACCCGTGCCCACATGCTGGGGGGCTTGGCCTCCAGAGAGGGGAATGAACACTCTCTGAAAGGAAAGGCAGGTGGAGAAGCAACATAGAGCGTTTCTAATGAAGTGTATTATGACAATTCCAAAGTGATATCTGCTAGCTGTGGGGAAAAAGGACAGTAGTGCCAAGAAAAAATTAAAATCACCATAATCCCATCTCTAAGAGATAGCCGTTGTCGACAGTTGGCTACATCTCTTAAAGTCTTTCATCTATATGTGTGTTTGTTTCTTTACGTTGTTTTAATGAGAATCATTCATGGAATACTATTATATTTAGAAATCTGTGACCATGTGGAAAGAAAAGGAAATGCCAGATCCTGTTTTCGCAGCATCACTAAACCCCTCCCCACCCCCATTTTTTTGGCAACGCTAAGAGGGATAGGGGGAGCTCCAGAATTATGGTTGGCACTGATGTTAAATTATGATGGATTCTGAAGTTCTCACCACCCTGACAAATGGGGGTTAGAGTGAAATTTAACTTGATTTAGAAAAATAAAGAAATATGACATTTCTTATATCTATGGTATGAAGTAAAATCCCTACCAGCTGATGGATGGATGCTTGGCTAGTGGGCAAAAGAGAGAGAGAATCAGAGAGGGGAACAGAAAGGGAAAGGAAGGCAGGAGAACAAGAGAGACACATATATGCTAGGATGTGCATAGAAGATTCTAAAGGGAGACTTAGAAATTATGGACCATGGTTTCATCCTGGAGAGAGGATAAAGATGGGCATTTCATATAGCTCTGCTCTGTTCTGAATATTTTGCAATGAATAAACAGTATTTCATAATTCTTAAAACATTTAAAGTGATTTGGGAGAATATTATGAACATGTAAGGTTACATGGCAAAGGGGAATTAAGATCCCAGATGGAGTTAAATTTGCTAAACAGCTCACCTTAAAATAGAGAGAATATACTGGGTTATCAGGGTGGGCCTTTGGTTATCACCAACATTCTTAAAAGCAAAAGGGAAAGGCAGAAGAACAGAGTCCAAGAGATGAGATGGAGGAAAAAGAGCCACTCAGATGCAACTCTGAAGATGGAGAAAGGGGCCATGAGCCAAAGACAATGAGTGGCCTCCAGGAACTAGAAAAGGCAAGGAAATGGGTTTTCTCTAGAGCTTCCAGAAAGGACTTCAGTCCCATGACACCTTTATTTAAACTCAGTGAAGCCAATACAAGACTCTCCACCCCCTAGCCATAGCTGGAGACCCACACTATGGACAATTTGGGCTGCTGACCAGTGTGCCAGGCCTCTGAGCCCAGAAATCCCTACCCCCGATGCCCACTCCAGTCCTGGCATGGATGGAAAGACTTCCTAACCCACTGTTTGGAGTTGCTGTTACTCCAGCCATCGTGCTAAAAGGAACGAATGGAGGAATGAATTATTAAAGCTCGCAAGAGAAATTTCTAACCCGATTAGTATTCTATCAGTAACTGTGTCTCTCATGCCAAGGAACTGATTATTATAAGCAGATCAGGGCACAAGGCACATGTGACCATGTAAGATTTGGTCAATTAACAAAGGCAAGGAAAACTGTAAATTTCCAGTAGCGTATTGATGGTACACTTGGTGTCGTAATGCTCTGTGCCCTTCTCCCTTGGTTCCAGAGAGCACCTGGCTTTCTTTTGTGATCAAAGCTCAGGGTTGCTTGAAAAATGCTGCCAATTTGATGCTGAAGGTAGTGCAAAGATATCCCTGCCTGGGTGGTGGTCCGGTTTCTTCTCAAAGATCAGAATGAAAAAAAGTGTAGTGAGCCAACTCTTCAGTCTTTGAGCACCCAGAATGTCAAGACATCCTATATGGACACCCACATCTGCATAATCTTGTGCAAGCACACGCATGTACACCTGTGGGTGCCCATAGTTAGATACACTCCCATGTGCACACACTCATGCATGCTTATGGAGTCCCATGCTCAGATACTCACATGTGACTCTGCTCTGCCATTTTGTCTCACACAGGGGTAGGTTTTGCTCTGGTGGGCTTTTGCCTTTGAATGAGGCATTCTCATTCAGAAACTACCCCAGCTCTGGGGAAATAATCTTCAAATTAGTTTGTCAAATTACCAGGAACACCGGACTATGCTTAATAAAAAAGTAATTCATTTCAGGAAATGCTGGGGGCCTTGGTGTTTGGAAGCCTCAGGAAAACTACTACTACAGTATTCTGGAGCCCTCACTGCTGATGCCTGCAGCTCCCAGGGAAGGCAGGGTGTGTCCCTCCCCTCAACTTCCCATATGCCATCATCTTACTTAACCTCTCTGTGCCTCAGTTTTCCCATGTGTAAGTTGGGGGTGATATTAGTACTCCTTCGGAGGTGGTTGTTAGTATGAGTTCAGATTATGCGTGTAACTTAGTTAATGAAGCACCCAAAAGACAGTAAACACTCTATAAATGTTGAACACTGTTATTGCTGTTATCCTAGTTCCACAAGCTGAGGAACACACACACACACCTTCAAGAGGTAGTACTCAAAATGTGGCCTACCATTTTGAAGAAATTTTTCCCCTTGGTTTTCAAAGCACTTTGATACCTGTGTCTTCCTTTTAGTTTCTTAAAAACTCATAGGGCAGGGCAGCACCTGTGGCTTAAGGAGTAGGGCACCAGCCTCATATACTGGGGTGGCAGGTTCGAGTCCAGCCCCAGCCAAAAATGAAAAAAAAAAAAAAAAAAAAACCTCATAGGGTGGGAAGGTTGAAATTTTCATCCTATTTTTAAAAAGGAGGAAATAAAGATGCATAATGTTCATAGGATATGTCTGTAAAGATTCAGATTCATTGTTGTGTATTAATAGGCACACACACACACACACACACACACTCTCTCTCATACCCAGAACCCATCTAAATGTTCAGAAGTTGAGGTAGGGAGCTGAAGGTGGGGCTTTATAACATGAGGTCACATGTGGGTGTTATGAAATCACAACTGCAAGTTTTTAATGACACAAGGACATCCCTTTGCTAGAACACATGAAAATAAGGATTCAAAACTGGACACACAGGAAGAGCTCCACAACCAGCTGGGGGCAGGAAATAGGTGGAGATACTAATAAGCATCCCCACAGGAGATTGCACTTGCCTAGTTTTTTTCCTTTTTGCTGTTTGGTGTTTTCCAAACTTTTTATGATGGGACTATATAATTTTTATAATAAGAGAAGTAAACTTTGTTATAATAACTTGCTAAGCGTATACAGCTGGCTGGTGGCAGAACCAGTGTCCAAGTTCACGGGCAATAAAATGCATGTTAATGCTTCCTCCTTCCTCCTCACTGCCACATCAGCCTTTGGCACCAGCACCCCAGGGAAATGATGAAACAACCATCAAACACCAGTCATTGCCCTTGAAGACCTCCTGCCGAGCTCCGTATTCAGACTTGTAACTGACCCCACTCTCTCAGCATTGCCATGGGAGAGAGGAGAGAAAGCATCCCGGCCTCCTTTACTGGGAAAGCTGAGTTCCCAGGTGACCTTGCACCAGTAAGAAGTGATAATGACCTCGGCTCAGTTGACTGAGTATCTACTGTGGGCCAGGCCCTTCCAATGTACTCTCTTACTTTATTCTCGTGTCTACCCCATAATACAGGGATTAGCTTGCTTCATAGAAGAGGAAACTAAGGCTTAGGAAAAGGAGTTCACTCACCAAGAGACCCAGCTGGTCAATAGCAGAGTCAGGACATACAACCAGGCCAGTCTGACCCAGGGCCTGTGTCCTCCACTGTGTGGTGGGCTGGGGGAGTCTGGAACTGGCACCCATCCCAAACCCAGCTGATTCCTCTCAGATGCCTGCTCAGGCTGAGGCTTCAGTGGGCCCTCCACCATTGCAAGGGAAACAAGGGATGATTCCATGACAGTGATTAATTTCTCCAAGACATGAAGGCCTCAGGAACACAGATGAGTCATCACCTATCCTCAGGGCTGTGGTGAGAATGCCTGAAATCAGAGAGGGGAAGGAAGACTCCAGGTCTCACAACTTGTGAGGGAAAGTAGGGGTCAGAGCTCCTGGGTCTCAGACAAGTGCCATCTACATTGCCACTGACAGACTTATCTCAGGGTGTCGCCTACTCAGTCATCCATTCATTTACTGAGCAAATCTTTACTGAGCACCTGCTGAGTCCCAGGCCATTGCTCTAGTGAGCAGCACCAGCAAGGTCCTTGCCCTCACGGATTCACTTTCCAGCAGAAGGAGACAGGTAACAAGTAAACAATAGTCAGGGAATACCATTTCAGGCTGTTCTGAGTGCTGTGAAGAAAATAAAACAATTGCTTTTGTGATTAGCAATATAATGGCCCCCTGATCGGATTAAGTCCACATCCTAATCCTTCAAGTCTATGAATATGTAATATTACATGGCAAAGGAGAATTAAAGTTGTAGCTGATCTTGAGACAGGAAGAGTATCTTGGGATTATCCGGGCAGGTGGGCCCAGTGTTGCCACAAAGTCCTTAAAAGTGGAAGAGGGAAGCAAGAGAGAGAGAGTTAGAGAGTGGTGTTAGGAAAGAAGAATGGTTATGGAGATACAATGTTGCTAGCTTTGAAGATGGAAGAAGGGGCCACAAGCTAAGGAATGCAGGTAGCACACTTATAACTTTGACTCCATTGATACAGAAACAAAGTATGTTAAGAAAAAAAAAAGTGTGGTAGCCCCTAATATGTGTATTCTGAAATTAAAAAATAAAAAAGAAGCTGGAAAAGGCAAAGAACAGATTCTCTCCTGAAGTCTCCAGAAAGGAATGCAGCCTTTTGATTTTAGCCCAGGGAGACATGCATTAGATTTCTGACCTCCAGAACTGTGAGATAAACAACCATGTTGTTTTAAGCCACCTGGTTGGGTTAATTTATTTCAGCAGCCTAAAATCCTACTATAACACTTCAAAGTTCTTCTCAGAGAGATCTTCCCCAACCACACTGCTGAAGAATGTTCTCCTGTTATTCACTTTCACAGGTTCATTAACAGAACATATCAATTTTAAATTATTTGCTGGTAAAAGAGTTCAGGACATCCAGTAGTATGCTACTTTAGACTTCGAACTGAGAACCCTTGGGGAATGGCAAATGCAGGGGGAGGCTTTCTGAGCTCCTCTTACTTGCCTAAAGACAGAAGGAATACAGTCCCCTCCCCAGGGGTCTTACAAGCCAGGGAGGACTGGCTGGCATCACAGGAGGCTGAAGGGCCACACTACACCTGGACAGACTTACCTCAGGGTGTCACCTGCTCTTCTGAGGGCCCACTTGTCTTTTCCAGAAATCATTTACTCTCCCCTAAGTTGCTGGCAACTCTGCTCCTCTCTCCTGTGAAGAGAGCATAGAAGCTTCTGGATCTTACTGGGTTTTGGTATTATCTTTGCTTTCCATCCTTCCCCATGCACATAATAAGTGTGTACACCTTTTATCCTGTTCATCTGCCTACTGTCAGTTTAATTCCACGGTCACAAGGAACCTTGAAGGGTAGAGGAAAGCCATTTCTACTCCCCTTCACTTGTTTTCTTGTTGACTTGCCCCTCCCAGAGGACATGGCCAGACCTAAAACCAGTCAGGACACAGGAAAGCATTGCCTTCCCTGGGTTGTACCCCCAGGGGCCTGTGTGCCTACTTGGGACAGGCAGCCAGAACAGCAGGACTGGGGCCACCCAGGCACTTTGCCCATAGGGACCGCTCCTTATTCTTTATTTCCTGACCAGCTGTTGGCCCCATGTCCCTGTATATTCATTCCAAGGGAGCCACACATCTTTTCTGGAAACAGCAGGGTCAGCAAACAGGGTGGGGGGCGGATCCCCCAGAAGCCTGTGCTGAGGATCAAGATGCCTCCTAGGCAAGAACTTATCCTAAGAGAAAGGCTGAATGATGACCATGACTCATGACAAAGCCTGGGGGCACTGGATGGGGTGAGGAGAGTGCAGAGCCCCTCCCAGTGCACCTTGTGTCCTAGGGAGAGAGAGGGCAACAACACGAAAAGTCTGCCACCCATCTCTCTTTTCTTCTCTCTCTCCCTCTCCCCCTTTCTCTCTCTAGCTCTAGCCTCTGATCCAATGTGCCCCAATCCAAATCCAGACCCTTTTCCCCAAACCACTTCTTCACCCTCTTCTGTGCTGTTGATGACAGGGTTCCCCTTTCCCACCATCCAGGCTCAGCCTTTTGCCGTTGCCTTTGCCTCCTCCTCCTTTGCCCCCAAAAGCCTGTCTTTGGTTCTTTCTCGGCCCCTCCTCCTAACCCAATAAAATCCTCCAGGGGCCCTCAGCCCATTCCAGAGCCCCAGCATAGGTGACCTGCACCTTCACCAAGTCCTCTTCCCCTGTCCCCAGTGCCTGGGGAAGAGGTTATCAGCATGGGGTCAGGTTTTTGCAGGAAGTTTTTGAGTTGATTTGTAAGGTAAATTGTGATGTCGCATTCCCAGTGAAGTTGCTTGGATCCTGGGCCAAACCCCCTTTGGCAAGGCCAGGATAGCTCTGGAGGCAAGAGAACAAGGAACAGCCCTTCTCCCTGTGTGCCAGCCAGGCTCCAGGCCACACCTCAGCCAGGTGAGACTTTAGACCAATTTCCTCCCTAGTGAGCACTTGGGTTAAACTTCCTCTTTCCTAGTGAGATTGTTTAACAGGGCAGGGGAGAGTCTATGGCAAACTTCCTTGAAGGAGGGCAGCACCTGGGCTGAGCGGGAAGCAACTGGCCCACTCGCAGGCCCAGGAGCCATCCCATCTCTCCCTCTAGGCCCTCTGCATCTAGAGAAGGTCCTTCCCCCCAAGAACCTGGAGGCCGGACATTTAGCAAGGACCCAAGACACCTGCTGGATCATCTCACCTTCTCCACCAAAGCAGGAAAGAGGGAGCATTGAGCCCTGAGGTACGTCTCCTCCAGAATGGAAAGGGCTGTTCTGCTGGGTCCACATTACTGAGAGAAAGGGAAATGAAGGTGAGAAGGGTGGAAAATAAGAACTCAAAGAACACAAAAGGAAAGGATGAAAGGAAAGAAGGAAGGAAACCATATAATCAAGAGATTTCTAAGATAGAGAAATCTCTTTTCTCTCTGAGAAAAGCAAACATATTTTATCTAAGGGGCCAAGCCTGATCAACTGATACTGGACTATGATGAGAAGGATTTTGAGGCTGAGTTCAGGCTCAGTGCAAAAGCATGCTATGATTGATTAGTTATGCCTACCATGAGCACAATAAAGACATATCAGGCACTTGAGCCAGGAATTTGATAACCCACAATGCAGGCTTTTATCCTTAGCCACAGGGGCCCCTTACATTTTATTCATTCATTTCATTCACCCATCTATTCATTCTATTCAAAACATATTCGGAGAATCACAAATATTTGAAGAATGAACAAAGAAAGGAACATTGTTGCTTGCCCCCCTTGAGTAACAATAGCTGTCACATAAGAGATCATTATTTCTCTGAAAATAATGATCTGTAAAGTTATGGCACAGGTACATGGTCTTGAGAGATTTTTCTAGCTGTGTAATGTCCTTTTACTCAATACTCAATTTTCTCACATGTAAAATGGAAATGATAGTCTGAATATCCCTTGTCAATCCCTGTAGTCCTCACTACCTATGCATCTATGATTATAATCACTAAGACATGTAAAATAACACCTAATGTGTGTTAGGCAACAGCATTCACTCTTCATATCACTTCTAGAAGGAAGGTACAATTATTATTCCCACTTTGCAGATGGGGAACCAAGGCACTGAGAAATTTAATAACTGCCCAGGCAGCCTGACTGCAAAGTTTGAGTGCCTGACTACTATGCGCTGACTATGATGCAGTTCATTCTAAGTCCCCAGCTAGAAGATAGCAATCTGGGTGCAGAAGTATCCTTCCAGATGATTCACCCAATGAACATCAATCGAGTAATCCCTGCTTATCAGGTAAACTATATACAATGAGTAATAGGACAAAGTACCTATCACACGTGGTTCTAGCCAGACAGTAAAAACAACTTGCACAAGTAGTCATTTTCAAAACTAAGTCATTTAGACTTATGCCATGAAGTTAGTCAGGAAGTCAGAGCAGGCTACTACTGGCTTGCTTGAATTACTTTGGCAGGTTAAGCATGAAGAAATTTACCACAGACCCAGTGGGCAATTCCATTCCTATCTGCCAGCGGCAGCTGGGTCTCAGCCTCTTTGATTAACCCAGATGGCAGCTGCATCCTCTGCAATGAGGTCACCAGAGTTTTGGAAGGTATTAGATCAGTCTTACCTAGAAAGCCACGGGATCCAGAGATATCACTGAAGAAGAGATAATCTTTATAGCAATCAAAATAATGATTCTAATAAGTACTACTAGTATTCTGCCAACATTGAGCCCTGTATCTTTTCATTTAGTGTTTCCAATAATCTTGTTGGCATATTCTTTTTATGAACTGCTTCTTATTGGAGAGGAAACTGAAGTTTAGAGAAAGTAAGTGACTTGCCCAGGGTCATATAGGTAGAAGGACCTACGTGATATTGCCATCTGTTACTTTAGTTACTGCAGTAAAACAAAGCAGGGGCAGTTGGAGTTAGGTTGTAGTGGACCTCTGTTCCCCTTCTTCTAGTGACCACCCGAGTTTCCTTTGGGAGCTATCCCCTGTCCTCTCTATGCAGCTGGTAGGATTGACCTTTCTCTCTGGCTCCAGGGGTGGCCATGTGGTTCAGGTCTGGCTTCTGAGTGTGGTACCAGCCATAAGAAGCATCTGCCCCTGTGGAACTCCAGGCTGGGTGGGGCTGCCAGCCCCCCATACTGGCTGTCCCCTGCCCACCTAAAGTCATGCCAGACCTGCTAATACTGGATGGGAGTCATCCAAAGAGCAGTAGCCCCAACCCAAGGAAATGTTAGCAAACCATGACTTCAAGCATCCCTTACCCCAGGAAAGTGACAATGAGGATGTTAGACCCCTGGGCTCTGCAGGCTACAAAATTCCTATTCAATGAAATTGCAGAGGTGAACTCAGACCTGTCTAAACAATGACCATTGACTGAAACTCCTAAACCCTCAGACAGAGAAATGGACAGACTTTCTGGGGCAACCACTGAGCAGAGCTGAACTCCTCCCCACGTAGCACTCCATCCTGGGCACGACCATCTGGATGGCCTCATGTCCATCTCCATCTCTTACCCTCTTGTGCCTGAGCCACCCCCCCTTCCTCTCCTCATTTTCTCCCTTCCTCTCAATCTCCCTTCTCTGAGATTCTCTACTGGCCTAACGCTTCCCTCCCCAGCCCTTCCTTAGAAAATTTAGCCTCCTGGGTGCCCAATACTAAGCAAGTCACCTCCAGGTGACAATCTCAGTCAGTGGAGCTGGCAGGAAAGTCTCCCTGAACACTTTGGTGCAGGCAGGGGACAGACAGCTTACCCCCTGCTCACAGATCCACCAGAGAGAGCAGTGGCTGGTGAGTGGGAAAAGAATCTTAGAAACTCTCTTAGCCCAAGGTGATGGAAGCCTTCTTTCTCCATCACCTTGGCTGAGCTAAACCCAGGCAGGCTGCAGATCAGGGAGCACCTGGAACTTGGATACACCTTGAGCTGAAAGAGGCTATGTCTAGAGCAGAGGCTGGCAAACTGCAGCCTACACGTCAAACGCAGCCTGTCACATGTTTTTATCAAGTTTTACTGGAACACAGCCACATTCGTTCCTTATTGTCTATGGCTGCTTTCTCATGATGAAGGCAGAGTTGAGTCATTGTAACAGAACATACAGCCTGCAAATCTCAAAATATTTACTGGTCCTTTACAGAAAAGTGCTAACCTGTGCTCAAGAATAGATCAAAGTGGTTAAGAATGTGAATCCCAGTACACGTTGCCTGGGTTTATATAATGTTTCATGGATCCTTTGTATCTCTGACTATTACCAGCTGTGTGACCTCACCCCTCTATGCCTCAGTTTCCCATACTTTCTTCTTAAGCTGTTGTGAGATTAAATTAATTAAAATAAGGGAGAGTCTCAGAGCAGTGTCGGGCATGTGGCCTTTGTTGTCTCATTCTGGGAACTTGGAGAGCAAAACCCCTCAGAATCTTGTGCTTTTTCATACCTTCCTGCATTTCCTGCTTCTTGGTCTGACTAGCCCAATACTTCTACCATTAGCCAAAGCTGGAGAAAACCATTAAAGTCGATCAACACAATTATAACAGGGCATAATGGAAATAATAGGCTTAATTCCTTCCAAAATAAATGTCACTGGAACAAATTATCCAAGCCACCAGCCTTATTGTTTACTAATTTGCTGTTTACCTCTATCTGTTTTGGTGACATGATCAAGAATTACCTATAAATACTAGGGGCGTTCCAGAAAAACCATTTAGAGAATGAATTGTGGCCTCTGTTACTTTGATTACTTCACAAGCCTGGGCCAGATGGTAGATGTTCAAGACAGCTTTGGGGGATGATTGGAAACTCAAGGCAAGGGGCAACTGGGTCAAGACAGGGTTTCACACCCCCTGGCTCCAGGTGGGACCCTCAGCAGTGCCCAGACTCATTTGAGCTTGTATGCGTGTGTGCACATATGTGCGTGTATGTGCCTGTGTGTCTGTCAATATATTGGTCACTTCCAATCTCTGGTTGTCTTTTCTTTTTCATTCTGTTTATGTCTCGCCACTTCAGTCTTGTCTCTTTCTGAGTTTGTCTCCCTCACCTGTCACCCTGTCACCTCCTCTGTGGAGTTTCCATCTCCCACACTTGTGCATGGAGAATTCATCCCTTGCTGCAAACCCTGCCCACAGGGGTCACCGGCAGAAATGAGTGAAACAGAAAGGAGTGAGAACAAATATTATCCCTGGCCTTTGGTGAATTCCACAGATGCTGAAGAAAATGGCCAGAGCTTGAATTTCCAGAAGAGGTGAATTCCATGGATGTTGAAGAGCTTGAATTTCCAGACTTTAGATTCTAAAGTCTGAACATGTCCTCTGGGCAGAGTTCCACTTTGGAAAAAAACATTGTGCATGGTGGGAAAAGGGAAAAACCATTTACATTGAGGGAGTAGCTCCTAATATTCTTCCTGCCAATTTCCTTTTCTGAACAGAAAGCTACTGACTTCCTTCAAACAACACGTCCTGCCCACCTACTATGTGCCTTGGTGCTAACACCAGGCCACTAATCAAGAAGGCCCTTGAGTGCTGCTGTGGGGAGGAGAAGCTGACCCCCAAATCAGGGCTGACCATGAGAACAACAAGGTGCCTTCATGGAGGGATTCTTGGAATTCCTAGGGAAGGGCCAGTGGCCAGGATTTAAGCAACTTATTTCTCCACCAGGGTGCTCTGCTCAACCCTCTCAGCCGGGAGGGAGAGTTTCCAGTTCTCTGTCCATCTTGGCCCTGCAGCAAGTCATGGATGAGATGAGAAGCACCTGTGTACTCAGACCTTCAGGACACAGGAAAAAACGGATGTCCTCGCTCCTGTAGGGACATTAAGAAATGTCACAGACCACAGGCAGAGAGATGCTATGATGGCATTTTGTTTCCATGGAAAGGATAAACATCCCTATAGGAATCCTGCCTTGGAGGTGTACTAGCAGAGACGCGTGGGGCCTGTCAACAGGGACGAGATGGGGCAGGCACTGGCAGGCCAGCAAACCCCTTCCAGACAGGCAGCCCCACTGCCAGACACCCCTCCCAGGACACATAGCATCACCCTCATTTTACAAAGGAGGAAATCAAGGCCTAGAACACTGCACCCCAAAACACTCAACTGGTAAGTGGCAAACACTGGTTTGTCATATCCCAAAATCCATCGGCTTTCCCAATACCACAGTCTTCCTCTTCTGGATTCTATCAAGACCAAGACCAAGACCATGTGCACTGCCCCAGCTGCTCAGCCTTGGGTGTTTACATGTCCTGGCAGAACATGTCTGCAGTAGGTATGTACGAGCTGAAAAAGGGACCCAGTAGCCCCAGACTTACAGACAGCTAGTTAGCATCTCCAAGAAATAAACAATGCTCTTATCCCTGGTTTCCACGAAACTATCCCAGGGAAGACACTGATTGGCCTTACCTAGGTCATGTGCTCACTCCTGAACCAATACAAGAAAATCCCAAAGCTCTGGTTGACCGGCACAAGGTGGGGTGCCATGCCAGTGTGCCCACATCCAGGACCTTAGGTAGATATTTAACCTTGGCTTGGAGAGTCAGGGAAGGCCTCTCAGAAGAAGGAATGTCTCCACTGAGCCCTGAAAGATGAGGAGGAGTATTCCAGGCCAAGAAGCAGGAGAACAGTGTTCAGACAGGAGGACTAGCAAGGGCAAAGGCCTGGGGATGACCCAGAGTATGGCTTGCTCACAGCCATATCCCCCAGCCTGCCTTCCTGCAAATCCTCAGAGAGCTTCAGGAATGAAATCTGCAATTGGCAATGTGGCCTTAGACAAGTTACTTGCCCTCTCTGAACTTCAGCTTCCTTCTTTATCTGATGATTTCATCATCCTAACCTTTTAGGACTATGCAAGAATTTAGTTCTTTTAGTCTCTAAATAAATATTTGCCCAACACCTCCTCGATGCTCAACACCTAGGACTTTAGGAGACGAGGCATAGCATGGAAAGGAAAGGTGCACTTGGGGCTGGCTGCAGCCAGAAATCAGAAGGGGGATGTGGGGGGGGGGGGGACAGAGGGTGAGAACCTAGGACAGTGAAGGTGGATAATGGGCTGTCCAGTCAGGGAGGAGTGAGGCAGCTCCCAGTGATTCCTGCCCTCCCCACCACTGTTGCCAGATTCCCCACCTACCTATGTGAGCACATGCTGTTCTGGGGCCACACTGCACTAGGCCAGCTCTGTATGTATCCATGGCGATAGGATCTTCCTCCCTGTGCTTTCCCCAGGCAACTTTCCAACCTGAACAACAGGTTGTACCAATCTCCAACGGGAAGAAGGAGAAAGAAAAATGTTTCGGGTTTGGGTGACTGCAGAGGTAATATCTGCCCCACCCTGTCTACCTGTCGGAGGCGTCTTTACCCCTCCTTATCCTAGCAGGCCAGGCCTAGGCTCCAGCTCCAGATCACCCATGAGCTGCCCAGGTGAGCAGGTTTGACACCCGGGGGACCAAGGAGCCCTGCAGGTGCTGGCTGGGTAGCCAGGGATTCAGCCAGGAAAGATGGCAGGTGGGAAGAGCCCTCCCAGCCCAGCCAGGACTGAGCTCTGCCCCTCCCCACACCATACCCGGAAGAATCCCTGCTCGGCCTGGGAATGACAGCGAGAGGCTAGCCCCTAAACAAGGTCGTGTCCCCCGCCCTCCGTCTGTCTCTGTCTGCTTCTGTCCTGTTCTGTCTCCCTCTCTCCATCTCTCTCCCATCTCCTGAACCCCTCTCCTAGACGGAATTGACCTGGATTAACTCCCTCCCTGTGCACACTCCCTCCAACAATATCCATGTCTGCCCCCCTTCTGGTCTGTCCAGCTCTGCCAGCTCCTCTACATACATGGGACCCCACACAATGTCCAAATCTCGTGCAGGGGCCCGGGTTCCTGGACTGTCTGTAGGCCACACCCCACGCACAGTCATGATAATAGTATACTTTTTTTTTATCTGATAAGTGGAAAAGTGGGTAATTTGAATTTCGGGAAGTTACAATTTCCCAAAATGTCTGTGAGTAGAGCCAGGACATCTCAGTTTTCTAACCCCAAAGTTCCTTAACAGAGTGGGGCCAGGTGGGAGGACTGTTATAATCCACAAAAGCAGAGGTGGTTATACAGTTGCTGTTGTTTAAATGCTAAGGATTTATCGAGCTGAGTACCCCACGTGTACATAGGGGGAGGTGAAGAGACTTGCCCACAGTCAAAGAGGGTGTCGGGGACAGTGCCAGGCGTGAGTCCTGGTCTCCTGCCACAGGTCTGAGCCCTCGGCGGTTGGGCTCTGGAGACTATGTCTGTTGAAATGGATTCTTAGAATAAAGAAGATTCTGGGGTGGAGAGGAGGAGGAAGAGTGATGGGAGCAAGGTCACTGAAGTCAGAGAAAGCTGCCTGCTGCCCCCAGGTTGGCTGTGGGTCTGAGACAGTCTCCACAGACCTCCTGGTGGCTTTCAAAGCTGCCGAATCACTGGTAACTACCCAGGACCTGGGGATGACACAAAAAAGAGATGGGGAGGACGACCCTGCCCCTACCCAGGACTCAAAAAGGGAGGAAACTTTGGTTTCAGCCTGCCTCTGAGACAAAAAGTGCTGACAGTCAGACCTGTGGGGAGTGGCAGGGAGCGCTCAGCAGCTGGAGATTTGCACCCAAATTCTGGCTCTCACCCTTGCAAAGTGAATATCCCTGGCTGAACTATTCTGAGTCTGGCTTACTTGTCCCTCTGACGAGGCCTGTGAGGATTCAAGGAAATACATGTAGACAGCGTCTGGTGCAAACTTGCCTGTAATATTCATTACTCTTCATTTTGGTACATTGACAAAGAGCACATGAGCTTCTGCTCTGTGGTGGTTTCACTGCTGTTGGCTAGGTAGCTCAACATTTTCAAAAAGGAAGGAAGGGGGAAAGGAGGGAAGGAAGGATAGATGAGTGGACAGAGAGATGAACAAATGGATGTATGTATGTATGTATGTATGGATGGATGGATGGATGGATGGATGGATGGATGGATTAAATCAAAGCCTCCAAAAAATAGTGGCTTACCAGGCTGCACCTTCCTCTACTTTCTAATCTCTGCCCTTAAAAGAGACATAGTAAGTTAGATATACAATTCCAGGGGCAAGAATGAAGGAGAGCTGGAGGCAGAGAGGAAGGAGGAAAATTACCCCCAACTCACATGGCAGGTAGTAAGAACTCACTGACAGGATTGTGAGCTCCTCAGTCCGAGGTTCCTATCTCTAACCTTCAGTCCTGTGGATTTGCAGACCTGACGCCAGTTTTCAATTTGATCTTCTCCTCTGACCCCACGCTGCACTTCACCCAGACAGGATGAGAGTATCAGGTAGGCCCAGGTCCTGAGGATTCTCCAGTTGGGCCCTGAAATTGTTTTGGACTCATCTTTCTGTCAGCAGTGTCTGCACATCCTGGGCCCAGAGGTGGGCTGGCTGCATCTGTTCTCAAATCGTCAGGCCAGCATTCCAGGGGGAATCCAATCCAGGAGGAGCTCAGAGGAGTGGGAGAGGTGCCTCCCTGTCACTAGGCTGAAGGGCAGGAGTAACATTGGCACAGTGGCCCCACCTGGCTGGGATCATAGTGATTGGTCCCATTGGGAAACCCCTGGCCCTAGTTAGAAATTAGGGATAAAATATTTACCTCAAGGAGGGCTAGTCTAGAATCCATAGGCAAAGGCCTTCTGGTCCACACCCTTTGTAAAGATAGGGAAACTGAGGCAGAAAACAGGAAAGGCACCTGCCTCATTACCATAGCTGTGAGGAAATACATATAGACAGTAGCAAGTGTTTGGGAAGCAGCCTGCTTCTCTGGGTTCAAACCCTACTTCTGTCAGTTACTAGGCAAGTGACCTTGTAGAAGTAATGACTTCTCCAAGCTTCAGTTTCCTCATCTGTAAAATAGAGGTAATCAATAGTGGGAAGATGAATTGGCATCACGTATTTAAAAGTTGCTCACAGGGAACCCAGCACGAAATGAGCTATATAATGTAAGCTGATATCCAAGAGGAACTCTGGTATCACACTGTGCCCCAGAAGACAAGAGGTCCCCACAGACCTGTGCCCCACCTCACAGAACCCAGGAGTCCTTCTCCTTCACCCCAAGTAGCCAGAGACTAACACAAGGCCACAGAGCTGAAGTCAGAGCTGGGGAGCAAGGGTGATGCCACCAGGGAGGTTGCCGACTCACATGGCAGGGGTGGGGGGGGAGACCCAGAACTTGGCCTGAGCCCTGTTGGAGTAGAACAGGCAGACCTGATTTGGAAGACAGCAGGGTGGGTGAAATGAACCAGCTTTCTGGTCCTCATAAGGAAAGGGAATGCCAGGAGTCTCATCCCCGTGTGGGGGGTTGTTCTCCAATTACATGGGGGATCCAGAAGCAACGTGGCTGTGAGGCAGGGGAGGCAGGGAGCAGTGGCTTGATTGCAACTGCATAACAAATCCAGTGTGTGGTCATTTGTGGTGGCTTGGGGGGAGGGAGGTTGATGGAAACTAGAGGGGGACAGCCTCACCTCCAAGCCACCCTGGATGCTGCCTACTGTTTGTTTCTTGTTTGTTTGTCTGTTTAGCAGGCCCAGGCCAGGTTTGAACCCACCAACCCTGAAGCATGTGGCCAGTGCCCTAACCACTGAACTATGGGCACCCAGCTGAGGCTGCCTAGTGTTGATTACAGCATCCCTCCCAGCAAGCTATGAGCTCAGTGGCAAGGATGTTACCATGTCTGGTCTGTGACTGAGAGCCTCCAGCTCAGGGAGGCTGAGCTCCTGCTACCCTAAGTACTGGCCACAGCCATCCTGCCTCCTGTTCCAGGGCTTCCCTCCCAGAACTTGCCTGCTCCTCTTCCTCTGCAGTTCTCAGGTTTCACCTCAGGGGGTATATAAAAGTGGTGATTCCCAAGCCTTGTTCCTAGACAGCTTCTCTTGTGGGAGCCCAGGAAGGTGCATTTTTAACTGTCTCTTCCAGGAGACCCACATGATCTCACCATTTGACCCCTGAATGGATTCCCAAGGGGCTTTACTGGTCCCACAGTCCAGGCCACAGGGTTGGTGTGTCTGAGCCTACAGCATGAGGTCTTGTGATGTGGGCTCATTATGGGGATCTGAGGAGGACTCGCATGGTCTTCTAACATGGCCTCGTGGCTTGACCTAACACTGTGATCTTCTGGCAGTATCTCCCCGCTTTGTAGGTGTGCTTCGCCTCCTGGCCCTCATCGTTGCCCTGGTCACCATGTGGCTCTTCATTCACAGCTATATGAGCTTCAACATAAAAAACATCCGTCTGCCTCGCTGGCTGGGTGAGTGGGGCTCACTGCTGGGACAGGGTCTGTAGACCAGGGCTGGGGACTGAAAACATATTCCTCAGTCCATCCCTAGGTGGCCCAGGAGACAGACATGACAAAGTGTGCCCCTGCCTTTGGGTCCCCAGCCACTTGGGGGAGAGGAGAGACTTGAGGGAGAACACCCCCAGGTTTCTTCCTTTGAGAAGAGTTTCAAAGCCCTGGGCAACATGTGTGCCTGCACCAAGGGCCGCTTTGGAAAGGTGACCCTAGGAAGGAAGGGAAGTAAGAAGGAAGGACAGAGGGAGGAAGAGAAGGAAGACAAAGGTAAATATTTTAGGGATAAAAATATTTGAGAGCCTTCACCTGCTGCTCTCTTTCCCAGCTCCTTCTCAGCCTTCAGGTCCCTGCCCAAATGTCACCTTCTCAGGGGCCATCCCTGACTCCCCAATTACAGCCAAACCCCACCTAGGTTAGCTTCTCTAGTGTCAGCCTATTTCCTTCAGAACACCGCCATCATCTGTCATCACGTTTGCTTATTTGTTTTCCTGGTTATTGCCTATCTCTATCCACTAGAATGTGGGCTTTCTGAAGGCAAAGATTTTATTTTGTGTATTTCTGTCTCTCTAGCACCTGGCACAGAGCATTTGCCTAGTAAACATTTGATGAATGAAAAAAAAATGAATGAGGGGATGGGTAGGTGGGTGGATGGACTGATGGGTAGATGGGTGGAGAGATTATGAATAGGTGGGTGGGTGGATAGATGGATGGATGAGTAAATGGAGTAATCAACAGATGAGCAAGTGGATGATGGATGCTGGCACAGTCTCATTTATTCTTCACGCATGCCCCATGGAGTGATCCATGGTGTGATTGTGGGATGGACTCAAGCACGATCCCTGATGCGGTTGCACATGTGATCTGAGAAAACAGATGCACAGGGAGGTTAAAAAACTCACCCAAACTCCCCTTAGGGATATCAGAACAAAAATGGAAACCCAGATCTAGATTCAAATCCTTTGTGATAAAGAAAGGAGGGAAAGGAAGGGATTTGTACTTCTAGATTGTCCTTACTGAAGACCAAGAATCACCTCTACTGACAGAATCAAACATAATAGTCTGTAGTGACCCAGGCCAGCTCATAGTTTCCTAAAGCAACAAAAAACCAGTTGCCCCATCTTTAACACAACCCCAGAGTAGAATGTCTGAGATCCCTTACCTATCTCCTTTTATCAAGCATGATCCACAGTCCACGTTAGGACTGCTAATAAGTTTATATAGATGCTCAGTGGCCACCATGTCCCCAGCCCCACAGCACTGCTTTTATAGACTAGAGATTGACTTGGTTTTGCTGACGGCCTCAGAGGAAAGAGGCTGGGTCAGTACAGGAGGCTCAGGGTGGGAGTCCTGAGGAGAGAGCATGTTCCAAGGTGGGAGAATAGCAGTGGTTAAAAGGAGACCCCAGTAATTCTTTCTCTCCTAGAACTCAACTATTTGGGGTTTGGCAAGTCAATACCAACAATCACTAAGTGCCCATTGGGTGTTGAGCTGTGTGTAGAGTCCCAGGACCCCCAAAATGAGGAACACAAGGTCTCTGCTCATGGTCTGAGTCAGGAGACAAACAGACTTGATTACAGAATACAGAAAAATGAAAGTGCATGAACATGATCCAGAGTCTCAAGAAATGGCAGGAAATACAACAGTGGGCGATGTGACCATCAAAAACCATTCACGTTCTGGCACCAGAAAACGAGTAAATTTCATTTACTTCAGAGCTTCCTAACCTCGGTGCACATAGTCCCACTTTGTTAATTAATGCATGAATATGGAAGCACATATATTACGATAGCACAAATGTATCTTTTGTTTTTATTGTTATACCAATATAATTCCTTTGTAATTCAATCTACTTTATTTTATGCATTTAATAACTTGCAGTCTGTTGAAATGGAAAGTACTAAGTAGGAATAAATTTATTCTGAGGGGAGCTCATAGTCTTTTCCGAAACCACCAAAGGGATCCATGGCACAGAAATTGGGAGATTAAGAACGCTGATTTATCTGGCAAGTTAGGCGAGGTTCTTTCAGATAAGAATGACAAACTCAGCTCGAGCTGGTTTCAACAAAACAGGATGTCTTGATGTCCACCATGGGCCCCTGACTTCAGGTGTACCTGGGTTGAGGGACCCCCTCAAACCCCCCACAGCCTGTGTCTGGACGTACATCCCTGGGCTCTGTTTGTTGCTACTTCACCTCAGCAGGTCAGAACCTCCTTCCACGCACAGCTTCGTCTCCGAGGCAGCCTGGTGACCTCCAGATGCTTGGCTGAAAAAGGCATTTCTCTCTCTCTCCCTGAGGGCCATACAGCAACCCAGGGAAGGACTCTGCCTCCAGAGGAATGTAACATTATTCCTGCCATTTACAGTGGCAGGAAATACAGCAGTGGGCGATGTGACCATCAAAAACCATTCACATTCTGGCACCAGAAAAGGAGTAAATTTCATTTACTTCAGAGCTTCCTAACCTCGGTGCACGCTTTGTTAATTAATGCATGAATATTGAAGTACATATATTGCTATAGCAGTGGCTATAGAGACTGGGTGACATGCAACTCCTGGGGCCTTGGAGGCCTAGCAGTGGCTATAGAGACTGGGTGACATGCAACTCCTGGGGCCTTGGAGGCAGGGGCAGCCCCCTGAAAACCAAATAGAAAGTGTGGAAGTATGGAGGCCCCCCCAGAAAATGTGAGCTCCCTCTCCTGGCATTTCTGCTTCCACTGGGGCCCTGTCCTCTGGGACTTACTGCCAGTGTGGTAGGGGACCTGACATAGAATAGCAGAAACAACCAGGACATAGTATAAGAGGCGATGTTAGGAAGTGTCCAAGGCCCTGCAACCCAGCGAGACAGTAGGTGCTACAGGCAATCAGAAAACAGATGTGTCCACACAGGCCCAGTTGCCAACAGCAGCACAGGCTACTCTTTGCTGGGGCCCAGGGTGCAGTCACTGGGCTTGGCCTTTAAGATTGAGCTCACTGATCCTTTCCACAGCCCAGGGACAGTGCTGTGATAGTCTCCATGTGCCATCAAAGAAACTGAGGCTCAAGGAGGTTAACTGTCACATACAGTCACACACAAGGAGCTAGGGCTTGAACTCCAGTGGGTTTCAAACACATCCCAGCTTCTTTTTAACACAAGAGAGCTGTGTATGTGTGTCTGTACGTGTGTATAGGCACACACATGTATGTCTGCATGTGTGTGTGTGAGTGTACGTACCTGTGTGTGCATGCATGTGGGTTGTGTGCATGCATGCATTATGTGTGTGTGTACACATGTGTATCTGTGTGTATGTGTGTGCATGCGTATGAACAGCTGACAGAGGCAAGGGACATTTACTCCATTTGAATAGTGCCATCTTAAACTCCCTTCCTCCCATCTCCCAGCTCCCAACCTCCAGGAATGCCAAAGTGCTTTCTCTCTAATCAAATTCTGCCTTCTCTCCAGGTGGCTCTACCTCCAAGGAGACCAGTGAGTATCTACCCAGGTCCACCACCCTACCCCTGCCTTACCCATCTCACCCTCTGCTCCTGTCTGCCCTAGAGCAAGAAGGCCCAGGATCCCTGCAGGTCCCAGAAAAACCTGGGTTTCCAGATTCTTCCCAGCCCTATCCTTCTACAATGCCTTCTGAAGGCAGGGGTGGCTGCTTCTTAGCCATTCAGATTCTCTGCATTCCCTGGTCCTCCCCACCCCCACAATCTGAACCTCACCAGGCCCTGCCTCCCCTCTCCTATGCCCCCACCTGGCTGGGAGCACAGAGGGCCAGGACTGTGCTCCTATCATCACTCAGTGACCCCAGGCTGGGCTCAGGGTTCCTGCTCCTAAGTGCCAGGGGCCAAATCAGGCCCTACAGAGGCCCCCAGAGACAAACAGAAGCACGTGTTTATTGTCTGTTGAGGGTAGAAGCTCCACATGTGCCGACAAGGGTGGGGGAAGCACATTGGCTTCCTGAAGGGTCACTTCTTTCCAACAGGACAGGGTCAAGGAAGGCTTCAGGGAGGAAGTGGCCTCCCGGCTATGCCTCCTGGGGGAGGGAACAGCCTGTGCAAAGGCCCAGATGCAGGCATGTGTGGGGCTTCACTGGGGACTGTGCTTGGACAGGCAGGGATGAAGAGCAGGAGACGCTCTGGGCGGGCCTCAAACACCAGCCACTGTGGGGGTCTGAACAGGGCTTCAGCAAGCTCCTGAAGGGCAGAGAAGGTAGATGAGAAGTAGAACTGTGATGGTAACAGTAGTAACCACTGAGTGCCCACTGCATGCCAGACACGGTACTCAGAACTTCAGAGGCATCTCATACTATGCAGGTGCTATAATGAGCCTCTTTTATAAGTGAGAAAACTGAGGCTCAGAGAGGTGAAATCTTTTGGCCAAGGTCATGCAGCTCTAAATGGCAGAGCAGAATTCAAACCCTCACCCCCTTTTCTAGCCCAGACCCCATCCCCTCAACCCCTCTTTGCAAAAGTCCCCTCCATCTTCTCAAGGTGGTGGTGACTCCCAAGAGGGCTGCAGCTCCCAGAGCAGGATTTTACATGACTAAGAAGAGCATGTAGCTCAGTGCACTGTGGGATTAGAGATCAAAACCTATGAGTCAAGCATGCCCTTAGCCCCATCTCCCTGAAGCCTCCTCAGTCATATTCTGGAGTAGACACAAGTGTCACAGCATCTTGGTGCTGAACACATACTTAGACATCACCTGCTGGGGAAATGGCAAATTCAAGCACACGTGCTACATGCTACCCTGAGGTAGACATCACCAATCAATCCTAGAATCCTTTCCCTGGAAGCCCACAGGCAGCCTCAGGACTTTATCATTGCTTTTAATGGTGGGTCCAAAATTACATTTAAGAGGAAACTTGTTTAACAATCCTGATCTAAACCAATTCTCTGATTTCACGGTTACCAAAGATAAAGGGAGAGGTTTCTGGAAAGTCACGCAGCAGACTTATGGAAGAACAGCCCAAGTCTCCTGACTAGACACCCACCCTAGTGCTCTGGATAACACACCCTGAGCAATCGTGTGGCTCTAGATAAGCACCACGCCCTGAGCAATGGTGCAAGGACTCCCGAAGGGGTTGGGCCTAGGGTGAGAGGCAGCTGGTGGGGCAGCCTTCCAAGCCAGGGCCCAGGGGGCAAATCCCCTGCCTGACTGTGGCAGGGACCCCCTTGGCATCACCTTCCTTCATCCAGCAGCTCAGCTGTGAAGGATGGTCAGAAAATCAATTCCAGAAAAGCCTGCTTAAGCCAGCCTGTTGACAACAGGTTTATCAGATTTAGCTGTAGTTGATTAGGCTCTTGGCAAACTCCAGGGGTGGTTCCTGAGGCCTGGAAGAACCTCCCCCTTCCCTGCAGAGGTGAGCCCTTCTGGTCTGAAGAGTAACTGGCCTCTGGGTGAGGGGTACAGGTTGCTGGAGGGTGCCCTGGCACACATTCCTCAGCAACCCCACAGATAGGGTTGGGCCCTTCCTCAGTGTCCTGCCCACTCCCTGGCCCTGCCCCCTCTCTCCAGGCCCCAGGCATGGATGCCCACTCTGCCCTGTACAGCTCCTCGGGGGCTCCACTCCCTGTTCCTCTCTGGGTGATGACATCTTGGCTTGAGCTCGGTCACACACATCAGGTGGAGTTGCTGAAACTGGGCAGAGGGAGCCAAGGAGAGGCATTTCCTCTCAGACCCTCAGGGATGTCCACTCAGCCCAGCCGAGGGGACCCCAATTCAGCAGGTACCCTGGTGCAGGCATTATTCCCTTCTAGTTTACCTACTCAGCGGTTACATGGGCTTGCCAAGCCTTGCACCAGTAGGCTGTATCCCCTGTAGAGGGGTACATTTTCCTACTCACCTAAAGGCTCCCTTGAGTTTAGCAAGGGCCCTGGAAACTGCATTGTCCTTCCCAGCCTCACGCCAGCCTGGCCCAAAGGCTGCCTGTGTTCCTGTAGTGAAGATTTATTGAAGGCCTACTACATACATGCCAGGCATAGAGTTATGGGGACAATGTAACAAGATAATAAATACAAAGTGCTTGCCCCAGTGTCCAGCACCCAGCACGTCCTCGGTATCTGCCAGATTCCTTAAGGAGCCCACTTTTTGCTCCAAATCACACACCAACAGTCTAGGCTGGACGCCTGACACAGAGCCAAGGAGAGAGAGGCTGCCCAGTCTCTGCTTCCCCTTTGCAGGGAAACATTCTTTTATTCCACATTTACCCAACCTCCCTATGCTGCCTTCCAAACTGTCGGGTGGTGCTAAAAAGCATAAATTAATATAAATTAGAGCCTGCCAGGCTGAAAGCCCAGATGTCGTCCCAGCTACATTGAGGGCTGAGCCACTCAGCAGCTACGTCTTGGGGCCCTTGTCTCCCACTGACCACGGGCCTCCTAAATTTGCTGTGGAGAGAACACAGGTCTCGGTAACATCTGCAATCACCACCAGAGGTGCCACAGAGTGCCCAGTGGGTTCTGAGCATCATGCTGAGCTGTGAATGAGAGAGCCAGAACGGCCCACCTGCTCCCTGTTATAGCCCAGGGGCCGGCACTTAGCAGGTGCTCAGTGACAAGGGGCACATGACTGATGAGAGAAATACCCACTATGCACTTCACTTGTTCCTCACGAGAACCCAGTGTGGAAGGCACCATAGTTAGCCCATTTTACAGATTGGGAGGATGAGGTGTGGGGAGGTTAAAGACTTCTCCAAGGGAGCCTGGCTAGAACGAGGTACTCCCAGCCACCAGGCTGGGGCCCCCAGGAGCTTGTCACTGGAAATCTCTAGAAACTCACAAAGCTGCTTGTAGCTGCTTGAATCTCTCTTAAAGAGAGAGATTCTTTAAGAGAATTCCTTACTTGAGGTACCTCTGGTTACACTCCACTGTGCTGGGCCTAGAGCTGTGACAGAAAGCCAAAAATGAATTCTGGGGTACTCAGTCACACAGCCATTATCCTGTGCACTCTGCTGGAAGACAATGGTAGATTTCCGAGACTAGTGGTCTGAAAGGCTCCTACTCGGGGAAGCCTCTGAGCTTTGTCCTGAGCCCGCTCCATGGCCCTGTCTCTCCCATCTTCCCACCTCCTCTTCCCTCTCCACCTTCCCCCACAGGGCCCTTCCTAAGCTGCTGCTCACCAAGGCTGATCTGTTCCCTCCCCAGAAGTTGTGAAGACCAAGTGTGGCCTCAGCAAGTCCTGCCCAGCCAACTTCTTCGCATTTAAAATCATCAGCGGGGCAGCCAATGTCGTAGGCCCCTCTCTGTGCTTTGAAGACCACATGTAAGTACCTCAGGCATACCTATGTTTCTTTTATTTCATTCATTCATTCATTCATTCATTCATTTATTAAAAAATTCAGAAGCTGCAGGGGGCAGGCCTATGAGACCTGTCCACAACTTTCCCAGGCTTCCTTTTACTAGAATGTGTGAGTCACAAAGAATGATCCAAACAGCTTCTGTGTCTGCCTGCACCTTGCTAAGTGCTTTCCAGCACATCTTATTCCCTCACACGGTGACCTGAGAGGTGGGGTTGTTATTAAAGATATGGAGAGTGACCCGGGACTTGACCTCAGGTCTGTCTATCAGCCAAGCTGCTGGGCTTCCCACAAAAGGTGATGCTTGTGGAGAAGGTTCTAAATCAAGACCCAGGCATCAAAGCCCAGATGTAGCAATTGCCGGGACTTCCACCCAGGTAAAGGAGAAAGACCATATCCAATTTAGAGAGGAAAGGCCCCAAGGCAACAAGTTCGCCCTACAAAAGAACACAGGTGTTAAAGCCAGGATTCAAAACCTAAATACTTTAAAATATTTAGGTAAAACAAGGAAATTACTGGTTCACATATTTAAAAGGCCAGAAGTGGCGGACTTTAGGACCAGCTTTATCCAGGGGTTCAAACTATGTGTCAGAGCTCCCTCTCACACCATCTTCAGCTCTATTTTCGCCTGTTTTTTTTCTCTGCTGAAAATGGACTTCTGTGGTCAAAGAAAGAGGCCACCAGCTAGTTTGATAGATTAGCCCAGCCAAGCACCCCAATGGGAAGAGAGCTTTCCTCTCTGAATAACCACTGCAAAAGTCCCAAGACTGGATCTCACTGACTGGCCTAGTTTAGTCACATGACCACTCCTCGCCCAACCACCGTGGAGGCTGAGACAGAACATTCTGCTTGTCTGAGCCTGGAGGACTGAGGTCAGTCCCAGGAACTATATAACCTGAGAGTGGAAAAGACAAGTTTCCTGGGAATACCAGAAGATAAAGGTGTGTGTGCCAGGCCAGCAGAACATGGCTGTGCTTCTTGTGGGGAACCCAGATGTCCTGGGATGGCAGGAGCTTCCTGGCTTCTGTCTCCTCCCAGCAGCCAGTCCTCCTAGTCTGGGCAGGTGGGCTGGCCCCACTCCAGCAGCTCAGAGCCCCAGGCAGGGACCTTACTTCTTCTCTGAGCAGACTGCTCTGGTCCAAAGATGCCACAAGAAACTCTTCAGAGAATCTAGCCCATCCCTAGTTTCCAAGAGAAAGCAGATGGCCCAGACTATTCCACATGTTCCTGATGCTTCTGCATAGCACCATGTGGGCCCTTTCAAGTTCCCCAGTCACAAAAGCAGAGTATTCATTCTACACTTGGGACTGACTATTGTATTTTGTTTTCCTTCTTCATCTTCAGGATTATGAGTGCTGTGAAAAACAACGTGGGCAGAGGCCTGAACATCGCCCTGGTGAATGGTGAGTTTCTGTTCCAGTCCCCAGACAGCTCCCACCAGGCTCTTTGCACTGGGAAAGGCAGGAGGTGGCGTGGCTGCCCTGGGAGAACAGAACTTCTGAAAGATCCAGTTCTTCTCCAGTCCTGGGAGGACACACTTCTTAAAACATGACCCCATCCTAAAAGCTACCCAAGGTTAAACCAATACCCACAAGGCCCTGGGATCACCAATGTGAGATCACATGCTGAATGCACACCTTCATTCATTCATTTGTTCAACAAATACAGGCAGCAACTACTGTGGGCCAGGCCCTGTATGGGGTACTGGGCTCAGCCAGGAACTAGGACAGGCCCTGGCTTCACTGTGCCCACAGGTGTCAGCAAAGCCCACAGACAGTCCCAGTGTGGAGTGTGTCTCTGGAGGGGCAGGAGGCGCAATGTAGGAACTAGGGTACAGAGCAGGCCAAGGGGAGTCGGGGGAGGCTTCCAGAAGGAGGCAATGGTCTGCTGAGGCCTAAAGGAGAGTAGCAGTTGCCAGGAGGAAATGGGGGAGGTAGGGGCAATACAGCCAAGGGGGTTGGGAAGAGACAGGGAGGAGAAGGACTTGAGGGGCACCACAGGGTGCTTCTGGCTGAAACCTGTAAGAGGCAGTGGGGAGAGGTGAGGCTTGCAGAGATGGTCCCCTGCATGAACAGGTGGGAGCCAAAGGACAGCCTGCCAGCTTCCTCAGAGACTGAGTCGGGGCAGGGTGGGAGAGGCGTGGCTGAGTGCTACTCCTTCAGTCTAAGAGGGCCCAGGCCTGCTCCACTCCAGCCTCAGGAGCTGTGGCTCCTTCCATGCAGGTGGCTCAGGCGGTCATCTGTGCACACCAGACCCTGGATGACTGTGGGTGCCTGGGGAGATAGCCCCAGAGTGGCGCCTCCTTCACTACCTCTCACAAAGCCAAAAGATGGAAGTAACCATCAGTGCCAATAGAGGTGACATTTATCGAGCGCTTATTGTATGCTATTCATTTAATCTCATCACTCGCTAACATAAAGTGATCTGTGCTCAAAATCCCCTTTGTCCAGATAAGAAATGGAGGCTCAGAGAGACTAAGCAACTTACCTAAAGTCACACAGCCAATAAAACCATCTAGATTCAAACCCAGATCATGATGACTCCAGGCCTTAATCACTCAGGGAACTACCTCCCTAGACTAGAAATATCTCAAGCACATATACAGCACCTGTATGCCAGCTCTGTGGGAGGGAGAGGGGGGTCGTCCAACATGTCACCTCAGAGCCTGAGGGCCCTCGTCTATACAATGAGCCAGAACAACAAAAGAATTGCTAAAGATTTGGGTAATTTTTAACCTTTTAGTGGGCAGAGATTCCTTTGAGAAACTGTTCAAATTATGCCACCATCTCCTCTCCAGTTACAGAAATATGCACAAACACACGCGGTCAACAAAGCAGTTTGAACGGTTCATTGGCCCTTTCCAAGTGCCTCAGTGGACACTACGTGGCTCCAAGAGTCCTGGAGAGGCTGCCACAGGAGCCTGGCCACACTGCCAGCTGCCACTGCCCAGGGCCGGTCCCCACCTGCTTCCAAAGCCACAAGCAGAGCTGCCATCCCCTCTACAACAGCTCCATCTAGTGTCAGATATGTAAAATTGCAGTTTCCTCCAAACACCTGGGTTCCGGAAGAACGTGGCTTTTTGCCGCCTCCTGGCACAAAACCCAAAAACGCAATTTAGATTGACTCACTGCACATCTCTCTGCCTTCAAGAGTTGGAAGACTCAAGTTGCAGATTATCTACTTACGTGACAATAATGATGAAGATTGTCATTATTCTTGTTACGATTTTGCAGCTAAAATTCATCTCATATGCTATTTTAAATATATGACATCTGGTTTACACAACCCATCGTGTAAATAAAAAATTGAGGCCAAAATGCTAAGTCATGCATTAGAAAGTGGCAGGACAGAACACAGACTTGAACTGAGTAGATTCCACTTGATTCCAGAGACACCCTCAGTCATTATGTTCTTACACCTCTCAGAACAGCCCAACAGTCACTGGGCACCAGCTTTAGTCCTGCACATTCCTTACAGGACCTGACTTCATTCAATTCTTACTCTATTCTTGGACCATAGACTACAGATTAGCCCTCTCCAGCAAACTGACAAGCAGAATAACACATGGCAGGAGATAACAGTTCTGTTCTCTTGACCCCTAGGAACCACGGGGATGGTGATGAGACAGAGGATCTTTGACATGTACTCTGGAGGTAGGCATCTCTCCTGGCACTGCAGTCACAGGGTGGGCTGAGCCCCATCATGGAGCAGGGGAGCCTTCAGCGCGGGTTGCTGACACTTATTTTCCACAGGAGACAACCAGAAAGAGGCACCATGGAGGCTGACAGTTGTCCTGCTGCCTCTGAAACTCCTCCTCCCTGTTGTCTTATTTGGGATCTCCCAGATCCTGAGACAAGAATCCAAGTGCAGTAGTTTATTTGGGAGGTGAGCTCAGGAAATGACTGTAGGGGAGCAGGGAAGCAGGACAGTGGAAGGAAGGAAGCCTGCGCAGAATGTGTCATCAAGCTGTGCCTCAGAGATACCACAGAGAAACGAGGGGACAGCGCATACCCCTAACTCCTTGGCACTTCCCAGCACTTCTGGCTAGGCCTCAGGGAGGCTAAGTGGATCTGGACCCCAGAGAAGACCTTCAGGAGTAGGAAAGCCAGTAGTGGAAGTTGGGGGCCAGGCAGTGTCACTAAAGTGTGTGTGTGGCTCTGCCCATTCAAGCTCTGCTAGGCAATGTGTATTTGGATCCCTAGTAAACCCAAGGGCAGGTCAAGGCCTCCTGAGGTCAAAAAGAACTTCTCTGGGGCTGTGAACTCTCTGTGTCTGCCTACATGTGCCTTTCTTCTCTCTATGCTTTCTGAGCTTCTCTATGCCCATGCTTGCCCCTTAGGAAGTCTCTGCCTTCCTGTCAAGACAGGGCACTGACCTACCTAGGCTGAAATTCTGGACATCTAAGATCCCACCAGTAGCTTCCTCACCAGTTAGCCTCCTATGGGTGGATGGGATCTTCACCCAGCATTTCCAGTGTCTGTCAAAGTGTAGTGGGATTAGTTCCAGGCCCAGTTGCCCAACTGTGGCACCCAGTTGCTAACTCAGCCCCCCTCTAATACAGGGGCTCAAGGAGGAGAAAAGCAGAAAAGAGATCTGAGATCTGCAAGGACCAGATTCCATCAGGAAAGAGGAGCTGAGTTCCAGCCCCTTCTTGGAGTTCAGATTGGCACAGTTTCCCTTCCATCTCCCTGAGACCATAAGTCCAGCTCTGGATTTGGCCACCATGGGAGCAGAGCACGTGTGATCACTGATCCCAGAAAGCCCCTCACAGAGTGGAAGGGACTTTGCTTCTGCCAACAGCTGTATTTCCTGTCTCCTGAATCCTTCCTTCTTTGCTTCAACCCCCACAGAAAACCCACTTTGCCTACCTAAACATATGAGCCCAGGCGTGAGAGAGTCCCCAGGCAGCAGAGAGCAGGAAGCCCTCTCAGCCCTGCAAACAGAAGGGGCTGAAAGTGGGAAATGGGGAATGTCAAGAAGGTGGTCGATAGTACCCCTCAGAGATGGGTCCGGGACTTCAGAGGACCCTGCCTGGCCTCCTGCAAGCTACACCCCAGCTCATGGGGGAAGATTCTGTGGGGCCAGCAGATGTGCCAATCTGCAGCTTGCACCATGGCCCACACAGGCCTTTTCCCAGGCATGCCCCTCCCTCAGGCTGGTGTCCAGGGAACAGCTGTGCTGGATGAGAGGATGGTGTGGCTGGAACTGGGACTTTGCAGTGTCCAGATAGGCAAGGCCCTCCTGGTACACAGATAGGCGAGGCCCTCCCAGTACAGGACAGAGCTGAGACAGGGCTGAGAGGAGAGGAGAAAGCCATAGTTCCCCGCTGGAACACAAATAATCAAGATTAGCCTATGGGCCTGGGACCTGTGGGCAAGGCAGTGACATAAGGTCCTGTGCTTAAAAGAATGTCATACTTGGTTTGATGTTCTGCCATCTCAGTCTTGAATTTTCAATTTTTTAAATAAAAGACCCCTTGTTTTCATTTTGTACTAGGCTGCACAAATTATATGGCTCTGCTAATAAATTTTATTTCAATTTAGAGTATAATTACTGAGTTCTTGAAGCATTTTCACATTTGTACCTTACAAAGATGCTGTTAACAAGGCTATTACTCATCCTCATTTGACAGATATAGTCTCTGATTTAACTACTGGGCTGGTCTTCCCAAAATTTCAGCATTTGAGAGCCTAAGTTGCCCCAAATCTACAATACCACTGAATTATTAATATTTTCCTTTAATTGGATTTTTTTTTTTACCTAAATAATGTCTTAAAAGGAAGCTATGTATATTACTGCCTTATGTAGAAACCCATTATTGCTTGTTATTCAGGCAAGATGATTACAAAAATAAACACAACAGAAACAAATCAGCATCCTCAAAGCAAGCTGGATGCTGATGCCTCCCCAGGTGCTGAGCCTAGGCCTGCTCTCAGTTAAACAGAGAGCTTTGCAGGTTAGGGAGGTGTTAAAGACACAAACAGAGCCTTGATTCTTGATATAGCAGGAGAGCTGGAGTAGACGCATATCTCTCTCACTGATCTTGGTTGTCTGACGCTATGTGGTGTTCCTTCTAAAGTCAGCATAGACAATCTAGACACTATCTTGCATGGAAGGGAACCAATAGTGTGCCAAGAACCCAGAGTTCCTGAGAGATGATTGGTGCTTTGCCTCTGAGGGGTAGGCCCACAAAGCCCCATTGACCAGTGGTTCTTACCCTCAGCTTCACATCATACTCACCAGATGGAACCAGTGTCCAGAAGCCACCCCAGATCACCTGATCACCCCTCACTATCCACTGCTCACTCCCCCCAAGACAAAGGCTGCAAGGGGCTCGACCCCAGCATGCACCCTCCTTCTGGCTTCTGAGCTCAGTGTCCACCTAACTCAGGCCACTCCTGGATTATACAACAGTAGGATAGAGAATGACCAAAACCTCATTTTCCTTTCTCCCCCAGATGTTAATCACCTGGTGAAATTCCTTAAAGGAATTTCAGAGGGCACACTGGTGCTGGTGGCCTCCTATGATGACCCAGGGACCAAGTAAGTAGAAAACTCCACCTGCCAAGCCACATGGTGATGCAGCCCAGACTCTGCATGCCCTCCCCTCTCTCCTGCAAGCTCCACCTTCTGGCAACTTATCCTGAGGAAATCATCAGACAAGTGCACAAAGAAGTATCCTAGAAGGTTCATCAAAGCCTTTGTTACAACAGTGTAAAACTGGAAACACTCTCCCTGTCCAGTAATAGCTAACTGGTTACAGAAATTATCATGTGGTGACATGTGATATATATTATATAGACATAAATGAAGACATACTGCATCAAAAATGATGGTGCAGAAAATATTCAGGACATGGAAGAATACTCATATCCTAGTTCTAAGTGAGGGGGAAAAACCATGTATCAAAACGTTTATGATCATTATCTCAAAGGAAGGGGGTAAGGCTGTATTTTTTTAGTTTCCCCTTTTTGATGTCCTGTATTTTCCAAATGGACATGTTTTATATTTATAAAGAGAAGCAGCACTGTTTTAGCACCTCTCCAGTCCTATCAAAGCCCCTTTTAGAGAGAAAAGCTTGGACCTTTTTCTTGTCCTTCCCAAGCGTGGTCCCATTCCCTGCACTCTCCACCTAGGGCAGATGATGAACATGGCAGCAGAGGGTGGGACCCTCGGTGTGCTCTGAGCCCACCACCTGGTGCCCTCCAACCCATCCCTGCATCCTGACCATCCCCTCTGGTCCTCTGCAGAATGAATGATGAAATCAGACAGCTCTTCTCCAACTTGGGGAGTTCCAATGCAAGCAACTTGGGCTTCCGGGACAGCTGGGTCTTCTTAGGAGCCAAAGGCCTCAAGAATAAAAGCCCCTTTGAGCAGGTGGGTTCCTAGCCACTGCCCCATCCCTGTGAAGAGGGTGGAGGGCACTGGGGATGGATGGATGGAGAGTTGGGTGGGGATGGAAAGGACAGGGGCTTTGTTGAGAGGGGTTACTGAGGAACATCACCTAGTTGTCATTCACTCCAAAGGGCACGGAGGTCTGACTGGCTAATCCCAGAGGGGAAGTACCTTGGCTATTTTATCAAAAGTGAGTCATATGTAAATGCACTGGTATACAGATAAGTACCAAATAAGAGAAGAAGGAAAAGGAAAAAACAAGGATAAGGGGAAGGTGAGGCACGGAGGGAAGAGAAAGAATTACAGAAATTCTGGCTGTATGATGGTGGGGTGAGCCAGAGCATGGGTAGGACGCCTAGCTTCTGGCCCCAGCCATGACCTTGGTAGGCCCCTCCACATCCAGGCCTCCATCTCCCCACCTGAAAAAGGAAAAGTTTGGGCCAGGGGAGCCCGAGTCCCCTTCTAAGCTTCCTGTGGAGGGAATGAACCTGCACCCCAAAGGGGAATGGGAAGAGCCCACTGAGGCATGTGGAAGGAGTCTGGAGGACCACCACACAAGCAGAGGTGTCTGAGGGGCACCCACTGGAGCAAGGAAGGAGCTGGCAGTTCCTTCAAGGATCCCCAGGGAAATGCTGTGCCTTCTCCCCCTGGCAGGCACAACCCCCACAATTCCAGAAACCTGGGAGAAACCTGAGAGAACTGGCCAGGCCTTCCAGGCATAAAGTAGGCCAGCCTCTAGATAGAGAGATCTATCTCTGCATAGATCCCAAGACAGGCAGATAAGGGTCAATGACTGTGACATATGGGACACTGAACAAGGCAGACTCTGACCTGAAGGCAGCAAGGAGCCCTTGGTGGCCTAATGAGGAGAGTGGCAAGGTCAGATTGATAATCAGAAAGACCAGCATCCAGAAGCACTTGCTCTGAGCAGGTTCATGCTGAGTGTGCTCTGAGAAGGGTCATTTAGTCACTATCTCACCTCACAGATGAGAAACCAGAGACTTGGAGAGTCTCACCAGCTTGCTCAGAACCCAGAGTGACTCAGACCTGTAGCTGCCCTTCTCCTCCAGGCCTCCTTGCCTCCACAGACACTCCTGTCCTGGTCCCTAGAACAGTTTCCTTGGCTGAGCAGTGCAGAACACAGTGGAAGGGAACCGATTCCAGTGGGCAGGCAGGAAGGGGCACAGCAGCCTGGGGGCAGGGGCTGTGGGGGTACAGGGGGCAAACACCAGGAATATGTGCTGGGCTGGAAGGATTTTTTTTCTTTGTCTGGAAAATGTTGGGGGTTTGTGTTTTGTTTTTTGAGATAGAGTCTCACTCTGTCGTCCTGGGATTGGGTGCTGTGACATCATAGCTCACAGCAACCTCAAACTCTTGGGCTCAAATGATCCTCTTGCTTCAGCCCAAGTAGCTGGGACTGCAGGTACCTGCCACAACAACTGGCTAGTTTTTCTATTTTTAGTAGAGACAGGGTCTCACTCTTGCTATGGCTGATCTCGAACTCCTGAGCTCAGGTGATCCACCTGCCTCGGCCTCCCAGAGTGGTAGGATTATAGGCATGAGCCACCTTGCCGGATTGAAAATCTTGGTTTCTAAGAGAATGTATTTGGGTAACTAGAAATTACTTTTAAAATAAGGAATAGTTCTTGGAAGCCTGTGGTAGAGGAGAAAAAGAGGGGAGACCCTGTTGATACCCTCTGGCTAAAGGACACAGGAGGCCTGGGGCTCCAGGGGTACATCTGGGGTTACCTGGGCAAGGCCCTAGGATGAGGCCTGAGGCAGCACCAGCAAGGGCCCACTGGCCTCCCCTTAAGTGCAGACTCCAGACCCATCAAAACTGGCCAAGACAGTTCACAAAGATAGGAAACTTAGCACCCTCTTTTATCTCTTTTTGATCAGCTCACTCGGACCCACCATCCAAAATGAACCAAAGACCATGAGTAACTAAACCAACGTGTCCTTGTTCTCACACATGGGACACTGGGTTTTAGAGAAATAGTATCATTATAGTAAAATTCCTTTTTCCTTTTTTTGCTCCTAAGGGTCAGCCATAATAATCCCAACAGTAGATTTTGCCATTTACATTTTTTTCATAAACTAAACCTGAGCATTTAAAATACAACCTTAAATTAAAATAAAATTAATATTAATATTATTAATATTACATAGTAATTCCACTACTTAGCACATGGGTGACCACAAGCAATGACCTTGGCCCTCTGTGCCTTGGTTTTCCCATCTGTAGAATGGGATGATGGAATTGCTCCCACTATGGGACCACTATGTGGATTACATACTTAAGGTATTTCAGAACAGTGCCTGGCATGGAGCAAGTGCTCAAGAATTGCTAGGAGTCTTCTTTTTTTTTGAGACAGAGCCTCACTATGTCACCCTGGGTAGAGTGCCATGGCATCACAGCTCATAGTAACCTCAAACTCTTGGGCTTAAGTGATTCTCTTGCTTCAGCCTCCCAAGTAGGTGGGATTACGGGTGCTCACCACACCTGGATATGTTGTTGTTGTTGTTGCAGTTATTGTTGTTTTAGCCGGCCTGGGCTGTTCAAACCCACCATCCTCAGTGTATGTGGCCAGCACCCTACCCACTGAGCTACAAGTGCTGCCCTAGCTGTCTTCTTTTCATTGTTGTTATTATTGTTATTTGGCGCATCCCAAGAGGCTGATGGTGAATTGAGGAGAGTGGGTAAAGCTCTCCAAGCCCCCTCCCCTAATACTTGGTGCTCCCACAGGGCATAACAGCAGTATCTGGGGGCTGATCCCATCCTGGAGACCTTGGACAAGCTGCATCCTCTCTCTGAGCCTCAGCTTCCCATCTGTGAAATGGGACAGTGATATCCAACACCCCGCCTGATGGGGCTTTGGTGAGGATGGAGTGAGGCATTTAGGTTTTAAGCACAATGAACAGGCAGGTGTGAGTCCTACAGCCTCCCCCACTGTCTGTATTTCTCTGTCTTCTTTCTCTCTCTAGTTCTTAAAGAACAACCCAGAAACAAACAAATATGAGGGATGGCCAGAGCTGCTGGAGCTGGAAGGCTGTGTGCCCTTGAAGATAGCGTAGGGCGGCCATGGCCCTTCCCGGGCCAGGGGCCTGAAGAAGCTCCTGCCAGCCTGAGGAGTCAGAGCCCTGGCAGGGGCTGAGAGGCAGAGGAGCGGCCACCCGCAGCATAGAGGGAAGTCTGACAGGCCCACGCACAGTGATGGTCCTCCACTCTCCGGTAACAAACCCTCCTGTGGGGCTGACAGGAAGATGACTGGCCTCCGAGAGTCCTTCTACAACAGCTGTCTGTGGAGAGAACAGGTGTGGTTTCATCAGGGACTGCTGACAGCCAGTTCTGAAGAAGGACTGACTACATGTGAGCGAAATTAAATGTTATTTTTGTTAATTTTCAACAAACTTTCTGACCAGTCAAGTTGCCATGTTTCTCTGTGGGACTGGGCTGGTCTAGACTTAGCTAGATTGGCCACAGGTTTGGGCAGCATGGTGACAGCTCTGAGCTCAGCATTAGGCAGCTGTGAAGAAGCTCCATCTCGTAGGGACAGCCATAGATGTGAGAGAATCCTTGGCTCCCAGGGTAATGTGTGAGATGGAGGGGACAGATAGCACTGGAGGACAGCACACAGAGGATAGTGTCATTCACTGCTGTTCAAAAGAGAGTTGGAGAAAACCCAGGGCTGGCGAGGGAAGGAAAGGGCAGATTTGAGACTGACTGAGAAGAACAGGTGACTGTGAAGTGGGCTTCAGGGAAAGCACACACACACACCCCCAGCTGCCTCCCTGGGGGTCCCCAGGAGCAGACGTGACACAAAAATGCCGGTGCAGCCAGTCAGGAGGTGAGTCTAAGAAACACCAGTAAGGGCGTATGGGGGTGAGACACAGAGGGTGGGCGGCCAACCACTGCTGTGGGTGACTGGAGCTCAGTACCCCCAGGAACCGCTAGGAGTCCATGAAGAACAGGACTTCAGGGGTTCCCCACCAGGGGCTAAGGAGCTGGGAATTTATCCACCAACTCCCATCAGCCATTTGTTGAGGGCTGCTGGTGTTGGGGGTGATGTGAATTGTGAGGCACCTCTTATCTGCCCTACCTTGGGAAGAGTGGCCGCCTGTGGCTTCACAGTGAGCCATCAACCAAGAGGTGGCAATACCAGCTGCTAGCAGGCCCTAGGGCACACCAACGAGGAAGATCCGAGGGATACAGAGCCAAGACCTGCCTGGAGTCTCTGAGAAGGGCCCAGGCCCCAGGCTTGGAGTGCATCCTGGGAGGGGATCATGGGAGTAGAAAGCCTTGGTCCTCACCCCTGGGGTGTATACTCAGGATACTGTAAGCCTTGTGGAGAAGCAGCCCCCAATACAAGTCCAATCCCCACCAGTGGCTGGGGCACACAGTTCCCAAGTCCTGAGGACAAGGCAGGCTTTTTCTTCTCTGGGGCAGAGAGCAGCACAGTGTAGGACTGTGGGGGCTGGGATGTGGGCTACAGTAGCAGTGGAGTCAGAATCAAGGCCCAGATCCTGGCAGGACAGCAGTGAATAGGCTTGGCTGAGGAAGTCGGCCACCCCATGCCAATGCCACAGCTCTCCAACCCACCCTCAGTCACCCTCACAGATAAAAGGGGGAGCTTTCTGGCACCCCAAATAACCATTTACACCCACGACAATATAATACTTAGAGAAACATCTGGCGAGAAACCATTCTAGGAATGAAGGCGACAAGAAATTTCCATTATTGCCATAAACACCTTTGTATGCTTAGAAATTTTTCTTTATAACCTATAAAATTTTAAAAGAACCAATTAAGACTTCCAAACTGGGAGGTCATAGCCAGGGAGAGGGCTAAGCCTAGAGTTCCTGGCAGTGACCACTATCTTAAGAGGACACAGGACAGCCACCTGATGGTAAGAGAAGATGCATAGGACTTTTCTAGAGACTGCTTTGCATGTAAAGATGATAACATGTCAGTTGTCTCAATCAGAGAATTGAGGAAAGGGTCTCACAGAGCTAAGGAAGCTTGGAAAAGCAGCACAGTGAAGCACTGGGAGCTGCCCAGGGCCCCCCTCTCTCCCAGATATCCCTGGAACACTTTTTTTTTTTTTTTTTTTGCAGTTTTTGGCTGGGGCTGGGCTCGAACCCGCCACCTCCAGCATATGTGGCCAATGCCCTACTCCTTTGAGCCACAGGTGCCCCCTGTACACTTCTTTGGAGAACTGCCCTTATGCTACTCATACTTCTTTACTTACAGTTACAAAGAGAAGCCACAAAGTGCCAGGGTGGCACCCCAGGATGGTCCTTAGCTGATGACTGGCCAGAAAGCCCAGCTCCTTGTCTCAGGCCAAGACAATTTTGAGGTGTGATTTACACTGCAGGGTTCCCAGGAGGATCAGGCTGAAGCTGGTACTTGGCATGAAAGTGTCCCCCTGTGTGGCCACCTCCACTTCCCCTTCCTAATCCTTCACTCCCTTACCTGTGAACCCCTGTGCAGGGACCCAGATCTGCATAGACTTCATCCCTAAGTTGCCTTCTGGGGGACCCAACCTAAGGGAGGCAGTGGACATAGCCAGCTGGATGGGACTCTAGCCTCATCTGAGTGGGGGAGATACAACATCTCATCAGTTCTTAAAGAGGAAAAACTCATAGTGAGGGAGCTATGGGCCAAGGGAGCCTGTGGAAGAATCCACATGTTGTATCACACCGGAGAACTCAACTGTAGATCACGCCCCCTCCCACCTGTCCCTCCTTGACAAGGTGCAGGGCTCAGATGACACATCCTCAGATGCAGTTATAAAAGCCCTACTATCCATAGTTGTGCCTCCAAAGCTTACCAAGGAGACCACATTCTTCAGCCTTGCTGGGGTGGACATCACAACAGTGCAAATGCCCATCAGAATCTCAAAATCATCTTTAGGATATTTTTGCCACTACAGGCTCCCCACCCCACCCCCCCTATCTCAGTTTGGCTGTAAGGCAGGACAGAGAGCCCAAGAATCTGACTTGTAGAGTATTGGGTCTCTATCCCCATGGAGAGGAAGTTTCCTCACGCAATTGTTACCACTCACTTGCTGTGCATCCAGAGTTGAGTAGGCACAGGAGAACGGCAGTGAAGACACCCAGGCACCGTCCCTGCTCGGTCTAGCAGAGGATCCAGATTCACAGGCGATGAGGCTTAAGGGCTGCATTGGAGGAAAGCCTTGGGGGATCTGGGAAGGCAAACCTAGAGGAAGTAGCGTGTGTATTGAGCCCTTGGGAAGGAATAGGAGGGAGGAGCACGTCAGGCCAGGGACAGGCAGACAGGGTGGTGACAGGGTTGAGTGGAGGGTGAGAGCTGACGGTCCCTGTGAGCCCGGCATAGTGAGGAAGCTGCTATATCATCAAGGAGAGAGGGTAGCAGTCTAGTTCAGGAGAGGGTGTTAGATGTACAAGGGTGGAAAGGTGCCACAAAGAACCAGGCCAAGTAGAGTAAATAGCAGAGAGTTACTAAGAGCATCTGCAAGCAGATGGCTGCAACCAAAACGGTGACAAGTGCCAAGTCAAGAGAAGGGGCCTCTTTTATTTGGGTTGAGTCCTGTTTGATGAACATTCTGGTGCTGTTCAGGAGGTGATGTATGTGACGTTCAGGAGGTGGTGGATGTCCCAGCCATAATCCAGTAACTCCCAATGTGGTGCAAAAGAGCAGAGGTCATCTGTTGGAGGCCTGGTAGCAGGTCAGAGGGTTATCTGCTATGCATCTTCTACAACCTGGATGGAATGTGTCACAGACCAAAGGAACACTGAGAGTCTTCTTTGCTTAATGAATGTCTAGACCCCTCCCAGGTAGAGAAAGAATAACAAGTCCTATTTGCTTAAGAAGAGTTGGAACCATCCTAGCCTTCTGGGATACCAGGGCAGGTGAACTGCTTCAGCTCCTGAGTTCTAGCCGTCATTGTGGCGGGCACCTGTAGTCCCAGCTACTCCAGAGGCTGAGGCAAGAGGACCACTTGAGCCCAGGAGTTTGAGGTTGGTGTGAGCTATGACGCCAGGTAAGTGAGACTTTAATCTCAAAAAAAAAAAAAAAAAAAAACAGAACCATGGAGGAAAACTGACAAGTTCTAGTCTATTCTTTATCTAATGAGTGTTTAAACGCCCCACCCCAGGTAGAGCCTGGGTGTCTATTCCCGCAAGCAGAGAAGGACTCATAGGGATAAGGGATTGGGAAATGGGGAGGCCTCGCATGCATATTCGGGAAGTAAAATGGATAACACTTGGAACTAATTTTCTCATTGGGGTAAACAAGCCTTCAGCAGTCTCTGCAAGCTAATAATGGCCTCAGAATTTGAGGCTTCTATGTACTCCCCCGTCCCTGCAATGAAGCCCTCACCCCACCCCACCGGACCTGCGAATGAGGAGGGGGCAGTCGGGGCGTGTATCTGTTCCCTCCGCGTCGGGAACGGTCCCCAAGATGTAATTCTGGTTCTCGCCAGTAGGTGTCAGCGCAAGCTAGAAAGGAAGGGCGGCAAGGTTCCCCCAAGCCTCCCAACCCTCCCTGGTCCCCGGGAGGGCGATGCCCTCCACCTTCTGGCTGGCGGAGGGGAGTCAGGGGGGATTCCCACTGGCCCGCAAAGTTGCCATTTGTGTTATCATGTTAACAGCGCAATAACAGCAACACCTATGCCTAAATTCTGTGGAAAATTGCCATTCTGCTCAGAGCTTTACATGAATCACCTCATTTCATCCTCATAGTCCCTCGTTCATGGGCTGGGATATGTTCTTTATTCCCTTTCACACATGAGGGAAATGAGGCTCAGAGAGGCCAAGTGACTTGTCCAAAGTCACACGGGTAAGGAGCTTTAGAATACAGATTGTAATCCCAGGCTGTCTCCATCACTACACGAAACAGAAACTAAAACTACTCGGAGGTAAATAATGTATCTCCTCCTCCCGTCCTCCCCCTCCTCTTCTCTTCTCCCTTCCTCTCTTCACCTCTTCTTCATCCTCCCTCTCCTCCTTGCCCTCCTCTCCCCTCTCTCACTACCCCTCCTCCCACTCTTTCTCCCCTCCTCCATGTCCTGCTCCTCTTGAACGCTGCTGAAGACATTTGAAGGTTGCACCACCATCATTGCTTTGGGGGAGATGTGGGGGAAGGGGCTTAGGGATTAGAAACTCCTCTTTGTAAAGCTCCCTCATGCTTTGTGAGCCTTGCTTCCTGCCACGAGGCTATGGGTCAAGGAGGAGCAGACGCTTAACCCCATAATACAGATGGAGAGAGAGAGGCTAAGAGGTGTACCCAGACCACACGGAGGTATGGGCAAGGATGAATCTGTAACACCTGATCCTTGGCCCTCCACCCCCCTCGCTACATAAGTCGTCTGTGAATGTATTCCAAGTGCCTCCCCTGTCCCAGGCACTGTGCTGGGCTCTGGGCTTCCACCCCTATTCCCCCTGTCCATGCCAAGTGGTCTGAGAGCTGCATTTGGAATCTTCTTGCCAGGAGCTGGGCTTCAGAGCCCCACTGAGGGCTCCACCAGCCAGGCTTTCAGCACAGTGCTAAGTCATATTTCAGCAGGATTCCAAGCAGATGGAAAAAAATTAACAAATGTGTAAAATTTCTTTTCTCTCCTCCCATCCCACCAAGAGCCAAGCTGGTGGATAATTAGGGGACAGCTGCCAAAAGAGTCTGATCTTCAGGGTTGACTTATAGCATTTTTACTGCTCCTGCTGATAGTCAATTTAGTCATTGCCCTTTACAATTATGTAGACTCTCTCCTGATTGCAGGAAATCAGAAGCTGTGATTGGAAGCTGGATTACCCAAGTCACGATTGGAACAGGGAGAGAAGTGGGGGACAGATAAGGCAGGGCTGGACCCAGGAGAGGAGACAGAGGAAGAAGCCACATATTTGCTTGGCTGGAGGGGCCATGAGTATTCAAGGAAATACAATAACAACAGTATTAATAACTAAGTGAGCACTTACAATGAGCCAGGGCTGTGTTAAACATGCCACATTCTTAGACTATTTCATTTAATCCTCCATCGTGTATTCTTCCCACAGTATTTGTTGAGCAACTACCCTCAACAAGACAGGCCAGGTCTCAGCCTTTGTAGAGCTGCCATTCCACGCAGGGGAGACAGGAAATGAACACAGAAATAGCAGTTCAGTAGCCGATGAATGCTATGAAATAATAATAAACAGACGGCCTGAGTTGCTGCTTTGCACAGGGGGTCAGAGGTCTTCTCTCAGGAGGTGATCATTGCATCTGAGGAATAAAAAAGGAGAGAAATGGCCAGGCACAGTAGCTCATGCTATAATCCTATACTCTGGGAGGCTGAGGCAGGAGGAGTTCCAGACCAGCCTGTGCAAAAGTGAGATGATGCTATCTCTATCGTAAAATAGAAAAAATTAGCCAGGCATGTTGGTACATGCCTGTAGCCCCAGATACGCTCAGAAGGCTGAGGCAAGAGGAGGGTTTGAGGCAAGAGATTAAGGTTGAAGTAACTTCGATGACACCACTGCACTCTAGCTGAGGTGACAAACTCTGTCTCAAAAAAAAAAAAAAAGGAAAGAAACATGGAAAGATCAAAATATATGGAGGGAGAGAGGGAATTTTCCAGGGAGAGAGATTAGCAAGTGCAAAGATGCTGAGGTTGGGGAAGGTGTTGTGATTCAGGAACTGTTGGAAGATAGAGGGCAGTGGGAATGAAGTCCTGGAGGCGAGAGAGACTGGATAGATCAGATCTTGGAGACCATGAGGGATTTTGTTCTGTTGTCAAAGTGGTTCTCAACATGAGGGTTGTGACCCCTTTGGACTGTACTAGAGGGTTGTGGCATTAGGAAGGTTGAGAACCACTGATCTAGGACATCTCTCCCCCAACTGTCAGTCCACAATCAGCTGTGCATGAATCCCAAGTACCTTCTCCGTGCCAGGCACTGTGCTAGAGGAAAGGGGAGGGCGCCAAGTTTTCTCTACCTCCTGAGAGAGCTTGTTGTGCTTAATCAAACAGGTTATCTGAGACTTCCCTATGCACAGCAGATTCATCATTTGTATTATTTTTTTTTTTTTTTAACTTGCCCGTTAATACCTCCTGCAATGAAAACTAGAATGGAAATAATCTTAAAGCAGATTATGCCATTTCTAATCAGGAAGATACTGACCTGTAACCTGAATGAAACAGCTTCATTTTTCTGCAACCAGCTGTCTATTGAAGATGTCAAAAACATTACAAATTTCTTTTTTTTTTTTTAATTAATTAATTTATTTATTTTTTAATTGTGGAGAAGGGGCGGGGAAAGAAGGTGGGGGAAGAGGTGCATGACAGGGTCGGGCCAGTGGCATGGTACCATGTTGGCTGTATCTAGGTAGAGGCAGTTTCAGGCCGGGCCTTGCTGAGTTGTTGCTATGCAGAAGTAGCTCGATGGATCTACTTCTAGTCAGGCTTGGGAAGTTGCACTAGGCCTCAGGCACATGGCAAAATTCCCTCTTTTGTTTTTTGTATGGCAGAATTCCCTCTTTTGTTTTTTGTATGGCAGAAAAACATAGCCCCTGTCTTAGGTTGCCTGCTCTTGCAGTTTCAGTCTTACCCATCATGGGGATACAAACATCAATGGTTTGGTGCCTGTCTTAGGTTGACTGAATGCAGAGTGATCTTACCCGTCTTTGGGTACTATGAATGTAATCCACTGTGCAGCCTCTCCATATCCTGTCTTAGGTTGTCCCAGTTTTGGGAATCTTACCCGTCATTGGTGCTATGGAGGGGAGTGAAGAATAGTAGTTAGATTCTTGGTTAATGAGCCGGTGATCATAGAGATCAGTTTTGCCATGTTGCCCAGGCTGGTCTCAAACTTCTGGCCTCAAGTCACCCTCCCACTTCAGCCTAAGTGGTGGGACTACATTCAAGAGCCACTGTACCTGGCCATCAGATTCTGGTTCTGGTGGCAAATATAACAACAGAGGATAAAACAGATAAATTAGACTTCATCAAAATTAAAAATTTCTGTGCTTCAAGGGTCACTTTCAAGAAATTAAAGACACAACCCAAGAAATGGGAGAAAATTTCTCCAAATTATATACAGTATATGTAAGATAAATATGTATCTGGAATATATTTTGATAATCGTATTTAAAGTAATAAAGTTAATAAAGAGTCCAACAACCTGGTTTAAAAATGGACAAAGGATCTGAGGAGATACTTTCCAAAGAAGATATATAAATGGCCAATAAGCACATGCTAAGCTACTCAGCATCGCTAGTCATTAGCAAAATGCAAATCAAAATCACAATGGCATACCACTTCAAACCTACAAGGATAGTTATGATAAAACACATATACATATACACAACGAAAAGTGTTAAGGAGGATGTGAAGAAACAGAACTGTCACACGTTGCTGGTGGGAATGTAAAACAGTATAGCCACTTCGAAAATCATTCCATCAGGGCAGTGCCTGTGGCTCAGTGGGTAAGGTGCCGGCCCCATATACCGAGGGTGATGGATTCAAACCTGGCCCCAGACAAATTACAACAGAAAAATAGCCAGGCATTGTGGCAGGCACCTGTAGTCCCAGCTACTCGGGAGGCTGAGGCAAGAGAATCGCCTAAGCCCAGGAGTTGGAGGTTGCTGAGAGCTGTGTGATGCCACAGCACTCTACCAAGGGTGATAAAGTGAGACTCTGTCTCTACAAAAAAAAAAAAAGAAAAGAAAACCATTCCATCAGTACTTCAATGTTGAAACAGAGTTAGTACACAACCAGCAATTCTAATCCTAGGTATACAGTCAAGAGAAATGAAAACACATATACACAAACCAAAATCGTACCATAATGTTTACAGCAGCATTATTCATAATAGCAAGATGGTGGAAACAACACAAATGTCCATCAACCAATGAACAGACAAAGGATACACCAAAGTGGTGTATCCATACACTGGAGTATTATTCAGCCACACTTAGGAATGGAGTACTGATACGTTCTACAATATGGTTACACCTTAAAACTTTATGCTAAGTGAAACAGCCTAGTCAGAAAACAATACTATGATATGATTATACTTATCTAAAGTGTCCAACAGGAGGACCTATAGAGACAGAAAGTTGTTTAGTTGTTTGTTTCATAAAACTGAACATAAGGGACTGGGGAGATGAATGGGTTATAGCTAAAGGATACAAGGTTTCCTTTTGGAGAAGTTGAAAATGTTCTAAAATTGACCATGGTTAGGTTGCACATATTTCTCAATGCACCAAAAACATAAATTATGCACTTTAAACAGGTGATTTATATTAGCATTTTGTTCTCAGAGATGATAGCTCATTGTGTTGCTCAGGCTGGTGTCAAACTCCTGGCCTCCAAAGATTCCTCCTGCCTCCATTTCCCAAAGTATGGGATTACAGGCATGAGCCTCCATCATGCCTTGACTTAAATGGGTGATTTATATCTCCATAAATATGTTAAAAATACATAAAATAAAATGATCTTGAAATTCAATACATCTGAATAACAGAAAAATGACACACCTCAGAAAATTACAGTTTCTGAAGAAAAGGAAAAAATGATCCAAGAATTTTGAAAAGGAAGTCAGAGTGCAAACAGAAAGGCAAGTGGTAAGATTTTTAGTAATATTCCCCTCATCTTCCAGGTCAGGTTACAGGTGCTACCAATACAACAGTGAGAAAATCAGACAGGGTTCCCTCTGTCACAGGTTTTTAATAAGACAGGGAGCATTCGGCAGTAAATAATCAAACACATGAACAAACAAGGCAAAAAATCAGCTAATAAAATGAGCCATGCAGCAAATTAAAAATAGCGCTATAGACTTCTGGCATAGAGTTTTCCTCCCTGTTCCTCCTTGCTATATTATATACAATTATAAACCCTGGAAATGATGCAAGAGGTCACCAAGGATAACTGGGAAAGGTAGTAAGAAGGGGAACAGGTGTGACACACCAGAACTGAAGGAAGAACAGAGCAATAGGGCATCTTAATAGCAATAGGCCAAACTCACAAGGGCAAGAAGCCAGTGGGACTCATTCCTGCCATAGGTCAAACGGAAGTCCCTCTGATAACCACAGGGATCAATCAGAAGCCTTACTAACAGTAAGTGGCTAAGTGAAGCATTATCTTTTCCTCCCAGGCTTTAAATTTTCCTACCCCATCCCTGGTCCCTAAGACATACCAGGACCATCAATCAACACAAGCAAGAGGACGCTTCTACAATCAGCTCCTCCTAGCAGCCTCGGGTCTCCAAGGACCTGACATCCCTCTCCACATGAACAGACACCAGAGATACCAGAATGATGCAAGCAAGGGGACTCCATCACATCAAGTGCCCAGCCAGGCACGTGTCTCTGTCTGCACAGGCCGGACTCTTCTCTTCCCCTTTGGGAGACACTATGATCCCTGATGGGGAAGAACATCCTCTCTTTAGGCAGTACCTTACATGGATCACTGGAGGACTAGTGCCCCATATAAACCAGGAAGACCTAAATAATATAGACTCTGAAAAATAAGGTGTAATTGGTACTAAAGCCCACAAAATAGGTCAGGATGTTTATTTTATTTATTTTTATTTTTCTGAGACAAAGTCTTGCCCTTGGTAGAGGGCCATGGTGCCATACCTCACAGTAACCTCCACCTCTTGGGCTCAAGCAATCCTCTTGCTTCAGCCTCATGAGTAACTGGTACTACAGATTGGATATTTTTACCTTTTTTTAAGAGATGGGAGTCTTGCTCTTGCTCAGACTGGTCTTGAACTCCTGAGCTCAAGCAATCCACCTGCCTTGGCATCTGAGAGTGTTAGGATTATAGGTGCCTAGTCAGGACCTGTATTTTAAACCTACACAAGGTGAATATCTACTAAAATAATAAACTTAAATAAGATGCAGAGATATCTAATATAATAGATAAAATGCCCAGGACATAATAGAAAAACACCCATCCTATCAAGAACCAAGAAAATTCCAACCTGAATGAGAAAAAATAATCACAGATAAAACACTGAGTTGAATCAGACGTGAGGATCATCTGGCAAAGGATATGAAGCAGCTATAATAAAAACACTTTTAAAAAAATCAATTGCAAATTCTCTTGAAACAAAGAGAAAATCTCAGCAAAGAAATATAAGTTTTACAAAAATAACTAATGGAAATTATAAAACTGAAAACTAAATTAACCAAAATGAAAACCATGCTACATGGTCTCAGTACCACAATAGAGATGGCAGAGGGTGGAGAGCAATATAATTTACCCAATCCAAATAATAAAGGGGAAATCATCTAAATACAACAAGAACGAAATAAAAGAAATCACAATCTCTGAGACTTGTGGGTCAATGACAAAAAGTCCAACATTCATAATCATCAGTGTCTCAGAAAAGGAGAATAAAAGCAAGGCTAAAAGAATATTTGCAAACATCATGGCTGAAAACTTCCCAAATTTGGGTAAACAAATGTGCACATTCAAGACTCCAAGAAACGTCAGACGGGACAACTCCAAAGAAACACATGCCAAGAAATATCATCATGAAACTTCTGAAAACTAAAGACAAAGAACAAATTCTGAAATCAGACACAGAGAAATGACATGTTACCTATAAGGGTAAAACAATTTGAATGACAAATGGATTTTTTTTTGTTTGTTTGTTTATTCATTTATTCATTGCTACTATGCACCAAATGGTATTTTATTTATTTATTTATTTTTTTAATAGTTTTTTTTTTTTTTTTTTTTTTTTTTTTATTGTGGAGAAGGGGCAGGGAAAGAAGGTGGGGGAAGAGGTGAGTGACAAATGGATTTTTTATCAAAAACCAGAGAAGCCAGAAGAAAAGTGTCACATTTTTCAAGTGCTGAAAGAAAAGAATGTGCCACCCTTATTTTACATCTTAAAAAATTATCCCAATGAAAAGGAAAGGAAATAAAGACCCCGAGACATTAAAAACATTTTAAAATTTTGTCATGAGCATATATATCCCTAAAGATTGGCTAAAGGAACATCCTCAAATAAAAACGAAATATAAAAGAAGGAACCCTGGAGCACTGGAAGGGAGAATGAGTGACGGAGAGAGCAGCAGGTGGGGTCCATACAATAGACTACTCTCTAACTATTTTTATAAGTCATATTTGATGCCAAGTAGAAATGATAACTCCATCTGATACTCAAGAAGATAATATTTAGAACTGAGAAAGTTATAGGGGCCTAAATGAAAATAAGGTACCCACACTTCAATTTAAGTGGTAAAATTTTGACAACCAGAAGGTAGATTAAGTTACCACATATACTAAAATATCTAGAAGCTGCTATTAAGAAAATATGTACAAAAATATGCACTCAAACATAAATAAAGATGAAATCCTAAAAAGAATTAAGTAACCCACAGGAAGGCAAGAAAAGAAAAACAGAGAAGAATGAGAAGAAAACAAATAATAAAGTGGCTTCAAACATATAAATATATATAGGTGTTACTCAGAGTTCCCCAGAGAAAGGGAATCAGTACAAAATACACACCCACGCACACACAGATACATACATACATACATAGCATCTGTAAGCTTTATTATGGAAATTGGCTCACACAGTTATGGAGGCTGAGAATGTCCACCATCGGCCATCCACAAACTGGATTGTTGGGAAAGCTTAGTGGGGTAATTTCAGTCGAGGAGCTCAGGTGGGACATTGGTGGCACTGGTATAAGTCTCAGAGTCCAAAATCTTGAGAATCAGGAGAGCTAATGCTGAGGGCATGATAAGATGGATATCCCAGCTCAAGGAAGTAATCCATGTTTCATACATAGTTTTGTTCTATTTGCACCCTAACCAGATTGGATGATGGATGCCTACACTGGTAAGGATCTTCTTTATTTTCTTTACTTACTTTTCTGATTCAAATAGTAACATCTTTTGGAAATACCTTCAGAGACACCCAGTAATCATATTTTATGAGCTATCTGAAAATCCCTTAGCCAAATAAAGTTGATACATATAAATTTCACAACATATTAGGTTACCATGTATCAATGATTACTTAAATGTATGGTCTAAATACACCCCACAAAAGAAAGAGACTGGCATTGTCCATTTAAATAAATTGACTCAACTATATGCTACTAACAAGAAACCTTCCCCAATTCAAAAATTAACTTGGAAAGCTTCCTTCAATTCAAAAATAAAAAGATGGCAAAAGATATACAAACATTAATCAGAAAATGCTCCAGTGGCCTATGAATAGCCATTAAAGTAGACTTCAGAATAAAGAAAGTTGTTAGAGACAAATACTGTATAATAATAAATAATAAATCAGTAAAGAAGACATTATGATCCTAAACGTATACATGCCCTGAATACTCTAGCCTCAAAATGCTTTAAGCATAAGCTGATAAGCTGGAAAAAGAAATAGACAAATCCACAATTATAGTTGGGAATGATACTCTTCTTCCTTAGCAAGTCGGAAATTCAGAAAGATATAGAATATCTGAATGAAACAATCAACCAACAGAATCTAATTGACAAACATAAAACAATTTACTCCCAAACAGCAAAGTATACAATTTTTTCAAGGTCTTATGTAAGATGCACCAAGATAGACCCATATCTTGTCCCACAAAACACACTTCAAACATTTCAAAGAGGGTGGCGCCTGTGGCTTAAAGGAGTAGGGCACCGGACCCGTGTATTGGAGGTGGCGGGTTTAAACCCGGCCCCAGCCAAAAATTGCAAAGAAACAAAAAAATTTGAAGAATTTAAGTCATTGTTCCCTGGCTTTAATGGAATCAAACTTGAAACCAATCACACAAAGACAAGAGAAAAATCTCTAAGCAGAACACTTCTAAATAATTCAGAGTTCAACAAAGAATTATATTAGACACAACTGAAATGTTAACAAAAATAAAACATATCCACATATGTGGTTTACATCTTAAGCAGTGCTCAGAGGGAAAATGGTAACACTGAATCCTTACATTAGATTTGAGGAAGTTCAAATTGATAATCTAATTTCTTACCTAAAGAAACTAGAAAAAAACCCCAAAGGAAAATAAAAACCCAAAGCAAGCAGATAAAGTAAATAATAAAGATAAGAATAGAAATCAATGACATTTAAAATAGGAAAATAATAGATAATATCAGTGAAATGGAAAATAGGTATTTTTTTAAAAAGTAATAAACTTCTTATAAATGAAAGAATACACAGATCATCAATATCAGTAATCAGGCAAAATCATTAAAAACATTTCAGCCACTAAAAAGATAATAAAAGAATAATACAATTGTACTTTACTTTCATAAATCTGAAAACTCAAAAGAAATTGACTATTTCTACAAAAAACCACAAACCACCCAAACTCATATAAGATGAAACAGATTGTCTGAAAAGCCCTTTGGCCGTGTGAAAATAGAATTTATGATTAAAAGCGCTAGAAAAACTGGCCAGGTGTGGTAGCTTATGTCTGTAATCCTAGTACTCTGGGAAGCTGAGAACGTAGAACTGCTTGATCTTAGGAGTTTGAGCGTGGCCTGAGCAAGAGTGAAACCCCATCTCTACTACAAATAGAAAAATTAGCTGGGTGTCATGGTGGGCACTTGTAATCCCAGCTATCTGGGACAGGAGGATCATTTGAGCCTAGGAGGTTGAGGTTGCTGTGAGCTGGGCTGACGCCATGGCACTCTAGCCCCAGGGCAACAGTATGAGACTCTATCTCAAGAGAGGAAAAAAAAAAAAAAGAAAGAAAGAAAAAAAGCTCTATAAAATAAATTTCTATACCCAGATGGTTTCAGCAGATGCTTTTATAAAATATTTAAAAGACAGTTAACACCAGTTTTACACAATCTCTTCCAGAAACTAGAAAAGAAAAGAAATATTTCCTAATTCATATTGAGGCCAGTATTAATTTTAAAAATAAATAAAGAAAACTCCTAACAAAACTGATACCATGACCAAACAAGGATACAATAAAAAAAAAAACAAAAAACTAAAGGCCAATAATTTAATAATAAATTTAAAATATTCCACAAAATACTAGCAAACTGAATCCAACAACACATTAAAAAGATCATTTACCAGGATCAAGTGAGATTCATCCCAAGGAGACAAGAATGGTTCTACATGTGCAAATCAAATAACATGATACATCACATTAACAGAATTAAAGACACAATCCATATGACCATTCCAATAGATGCTGAAAAAAAGTTCAATAAATTCAACATCACTTCATGACAAAATGCTAAACAAATTAGGTATAGAAAGAACATATCTCAACACAATACAGGCCAGATACAACAAACCCACAGCAAACATCAAACTGAACAGGGGCAGTTGAAAACTTTTTCCCTAAGATCTAGAACAAGACAAGGTTTCCCCAGTCTCACTACTTTTTTTCCAACATAGTACTAGAATTTCTAACCAGAGAAATAAGATAAGGCAAAAAAAATAAAGGGGACCCAAATTGCAAAGGAGAAGTCAAATTGTTACTGTTTTTAGGCATCATACTCATGTATGTAGAAAATACCAACTACCAAAAAACTACTAATAAATGTATTCAATACAATTACAGGCTACAAAATGAACGACAAAAATCAGTAGTGTTTCTATATGCCAATGACAAGCTACCTGAAAAAGAAATCAAGAAAGCAATCCCATTTATAACAGCTACCAATCAATCAACAAATAAATAAAATACCTAGGAATAAATTTAACCAAGGAAGTAAAGATCTTTACAATGAACACTATACACCATTAATGAAAGAAACTGAAGATGAAAACAACCATCACATGTACTTGCTAATAATTTGGAGCTCCCATGAGCACACGTGGGCACAGAGACAAGTAAAAGTTACCAGAAATCAACAAAGGGGGAGGGGGAGAAGAGGAGAGGTAAAAATATACCTGTCAGGTACAATGACCGTGATTCAGGTGATGGGCACACTAATAGCCCTTAAGCATTATAAAAGCTATCCACCTAACAAAAACAATTATACTCCCTTGTTGTTTTGAAATTATAGAATAAGTAATTGAAGATGACATGAGGAAAATGGAGAAATATCTCATGTTCAAGGATTTCAAGAATTAATACCTTTAAAATGTCCATAATACCCAAAATAACATACATATTCAAAGCAATCCCTATCAATATATCAATAGCACTCTTTACATAAATAGGAAAAACAATCCTAAAATTCACGTGAACTACAAAAGACACCAAATTACCAGAGCAGTGGTTCTCAACCTTCCTAATGTCATGGCCCTTTAATACAGTTCCTGTGGGTGGAGACCCACAGGTTGAGAACCGCTGTACTAAAGGAAACTTAAGCAAAAAGAACAAAGCTGGAGGCATCATACTACCTGAGTTCAATATATACTACAACTAAAACATGATACTGACATAAGAAGATACATATACACCAAAGAAACAGGAAAACAGAAACAAATTTGTTCATTTACAGCCAACATATTTTTGACACAAGTGCCAAGAACATACACTGGGGAAAGACAGTCTCTTCAATAAATGGAGCTGAGAAAACTTGAATATCCACATGTACAAGAATGAAACTAGACCCTTAATTTTCATCTTATACAAGCATCAACTTAAAATCAATTGAAGACTTAAATGTAAGACCTAAAACTATAAAACTACTAAAAGAAAATCCAAGAGAACTCTCCAGGACATTCAATTGGGTAAGCATTTTTTTTTTTGTAGAGACAGAGTCTCACTTTACCACCCTCAGTTGAGAGCCATGATGTCACACGGCTCACAGCAACCTCCAGCTCTTGGGCTTCCGTGATTCTCTTGCCTTAGCCTCCCGAGCAGCTGGGACTACAGGCACCCGCCACAATGCCCAGCTATTTTTTTGTTGCAGTTTGGCCGGGGATGGGTTTGAACCCGCCACCCTCAGTATATGGGGCCCGGCGCCCTACTCACTGAGCCACAGGCACCACCCGGGCAAGAATTTTTTTGATAGGACTTAAAAAGAACAAGTAACCAAAGCAGAAATAAACCAAATGAGATTTCATTGAATTAAAAAGCTTCTTCACAGTAAAGAAAACAATCAACAGAGTAAACAGAAAATATATAAAAAGGGAGAAAACATTTGCAAATTAAGTCTCTGCCAAGGATTTAATATCCAGAATATATAAGGAATTCAAAACACTCAAAAAAGTAATTAAAAAGTGAACAAAAGACCTGAATATACATTTCTCAAAAAAAAAAAAAAAAAAAAGAACGAAAGAAAAAATGAAACATACAAATGGCTAGTGAGTATATGGCATCTGCTCAACATCAGTAATCATTAAAGAAAAAGCAAATCAAAACCATTAACGAGATGTCACCTCACCCCCGTTAGAAAAAAATAACAAATTCTGGTGAGGATTTGAAGAAAGAGAAACTCCTATGCAATACTGGTAAAAATATATAGGAGATTAATACATCCACTATAGAAAATAATTTCTACAGAAGATTTCCTCAAAAAATTAAAAATGGAAGTACCACATGACCTAGCGACTTTACCACAGAGTATATATACAAAGGAATTGAAATCACCGTGCCAAAAAGATATCTGCATCCCCACACGTACCGCAGCACTATCTACCATAGCCTGGAGATGGAACCAACCCATGTGTCCACGGGCAGACACGAAAGGAAATGGAATGGTATCCAGCCATAAACATGTGTGCAATGCTGCCATCTGTGGCAACATGGATGGATCCAGAGGACATAATGTTAAGCAAAATAAGCTTGGCATAGAAAGGTTAATACAGCATCGTTTCATTTATATTTGGAATCTAGGAAAGCTGATCGCAGAGCAGTAGAGTGTTGAACGGTGGTTCCTGGAGGAGGCGGGGGGGGGAGGGAGGGGAGGAGGTGGACGGAGAAAGAGACCAAAGTTACGAGTTACAGTTAGGTTGAAAGAATAAGTTCTGATGTTTTATTACTTAGTAAGAGAACTATAGCTAAAAATGAAGTGAACAAAATACATGAATAGAGACTCCCTGAAGAGAATAAACACGCAGCAAATAAACACAAGAGGAGAGGTTTAATGTCTTTAACAATCAGGGAAATAGAAAATTAAACCAGGAAAAGATACAACTGCACACCTGTCAGAATAGCTATAATAAGAAAAGAGAAGAAAGGAAGAACACATTGCTGAGATGTGATTTATAGGTAGAGGTGTTGCCATTTTCTTAGTATTTATTTGAATTACTTGAACTTTTATAAGGTATTAATATTTAAAAGATCTCAGTTATTTATTTGAAAATAAAGTGTAAAATAAGCAATAATTCTACTACTCTAAATTCTACTATACTAACCTTATCAAATATCTTGAGAGTCTCTTGTATACAATTTAGGGGGGGAACCCTAAAAATGTCAGAACCCCAAATTAAAACAACCAGTATGAGTTATTTAAGGAAACCTAAAGTACAGTATTTGGGGATAAAGATCAGAGTCATGTTTAAATTATTTGAGGGCTTTCAGAACAAAAGTGAAAGTGGGTATTATGCACTATGTTCTAGAAACAAAACCTATGGGTAGAACTAACTCTGCAACAGATTTCCTGATCATAAATCTGCCTCCCGAAGTACAGGGTGAGTCTCAGCGAAGGCAGGATGAAAGTTAGGTCAGGAATGTTGCAGAAAAGACTCCTACCATTCAGAGAGAGGCTAGAACTGTGGAGTGCTATGGTGGATCTAACTAGAAACCTGCTTTTCATAAAGGAAAGGCTTGTGACTACTTTTTATTGCACTTTCTCTTTGTATGGAAGGTTTCTGGCACCTTCTGACCTATCCTTTGGAATCTGCTACTTCTGGGAGGTGCTCTTTCAAAGACAGATCACAGATAGCTTTGATCTGACACCTTAAGATGGAAGGCGGTGAGTAAATGTGAAGCTGGGTGCCTAAACCTTCTAATGCATTAATTCTTGAACATCCTATCTTTCTATATCACGAACCAGAAAAAGGATTCTCTGTATGTCATCCCTCCACCTTTTTGAAAAGACTACTGGAAAATTCCTAAGGCAGAAACATGGCATCTGTTCACGGTCAAGTTGTCCATGACTGTGTCAAATAGCACTTGTCCTGTGACAGCAGAGAGCCCCATGCAGTGACCTTCATCACCTCTGGTCCTCAGCTCTCAATCTGGAGTGGCCGATACCATTTTTTGTGGCAGACCTTTTGGACACAGCAGAGACTGTTTACTCCATTCACTCCTCCGAGACAACGTACAGTTGAACTGAGTGCCAGTGACAGCAACTACTATTTACAAGAACTGTCACTCATTTTATACAATTTCCAAGGGGTTTGGAAAATTATGGGACCAAAGTTTTTAAACAAATATACACAATGAAGCCATTCCTCTACAACAGCATTTGAAAGTGTTTTCTTTCAGCATTTGCTTAAGATTTCTTTTTTCCTCTCACTCTCTTTTTTTTAATGTTCTGATTTTGGACATTCCATGGTTATCCACAGTATGCCATGCCTGGTTCTGGGTGCTACTCCTGTGCTGTGTATACATTTCCATTAATAGAGCATACTAGATGCCCTTTAGTTACATTAACAAAACACAGGCAAACATTTCTGCCTGGCAGGATTATTGTGAATGCTAAAAAACCTGCCAGTAAAAAATATGACAGAGGATTTGTTTTATTTTATGGAAATTATCCTTCTCGACTGCAGGCTCCCCTAGGGTAGGATCCATGGCCTACTCATTAGTAATGGCTGTGAATCTGCTTCACAGCTCTCAAGCGCATGAAATACCACCTTACTTTATGTTTTTAATTCAAACTAAATCTTCCAATTCCTCACTAGAAGTTAGCCTGGCCTTCCACTGACCCAGTTGTTTGATAGTCCCAGATCTTTAGGTGGTCCATAAATATAGGGAATGGTTTCTGCCTTTACTTCTTTTAAGCTTGTTGCTGAGCAGTCTCTTCATCAAATTCAAGTGGTCCTAAGCCAGGTGCAGCAGCTCATGCCTGTAATCCTGGCATTCTGAGAAGCCAAGGCAAGAGGATTGCTTGAGGTCAGAAGTTTGAAACTAGCCTGGTTTCAGAAGAGCAAGACCCCTCAGAAGAGCAAGACCCCTCCCCCCCGCCCCCATCTCTCAAAAAAAAAAAAAAAAAGAAAGAAAAGAAAAATTAGTCAGGCGTGGTGGCACATACCTTTAGTCCCAGTTACTCAGGAGGCTGAGGCAGGAACATTGCTTGAGTGCAGGATTTTGGAGGGTGCAGTGAATTATGATGATGCCACTGCACTCTAGCAGGTGAGACGGTGTGAGATCTTGTCTCAGAAAAAAAGAGTGGTCCTAGAAAATGCAAAATCATTTCTGCTCACACCACCTCCTTCCCCGTGCCTCCTGTGGCAAAGACTTTAACACTGTTTCTCCAGCAGCTTTTCTGTGTTATCTCTTCCCATGCCTTTCTCTGGTCCCTTCACCTCTTGTGACATGGATTCAGCCACCCTGTGACTCCTAGTCCACAGCCTGGCTCTTTACCTCCCTGAATCACTGGGATTTGAACTCTTTTCTACAACGTGGGGAGGTCTACACTCTAGCATGCCCCCACCTCCCTTACCTTCCTGAAGCTTGAGAGGGACATGGAGTAAGTAGCAGGGTGGTTGCTGATGAACCCACAGGAAATTAAAACCATGTTGTTTGCAGTTATCCCCCGTTCCTAACACAGAGCCTAGCATAGATGAGGCATTGGTGAATGTTAAATGTGTGGGAAGGCAATGCAGGTGAAGTCATGTTAGTTATGCCAACTATAGGTTCCTGGAATACAGCTGGTCCACTATTAGTTAGTTTCAGAACTTGGCAATTTTTATTAAACACACGTGTGGCAAATCTGCTTCACTCAATGGTTAGGCAACTGAGAGTTCCAAGTTCTAAAGCCAAAGTTAGCCAAACTTCTGTAAGCAAGGTAACAGGACCAGAACTTGGAGGCCACTGTTACCTCATACTCAACTCTGGAAATATATATGTCTTAGGGAGTCAGATGGATGAGTGATTGTCATATCTAGCACTCTACATGTATTGTAAATAAGTGGAATAATGTTAAAAAAAAAAAAAAAAAGAATCTACAACTTTCAGATATCTGAGAGCCTGAGAGCTAAATTTTCCAAACAACTCCTTAAGTCTCAATGTCATTAAACTTTTAACCATTTTGAATGAACATCTTTCTAGAATATATTGTGTAGATCCCTGCTGCCTTGAGTAAATCAGAGCAAACACAATTTAACCTTTCTGTGATACTCTAATCATTACAGTCATTAGTCCAGTACACATAAACAGTGGTGCTTTGGGGGCACTTCGGAATAAATTGGGCTTTTTCTATGACAGGATATGATCCTGACTGCTGGATTTTCTTGAACCCACAGGCATCTGTCTTTCATTACTTTTGAGTGTTTCCTTTGTAAACATTTTTCTCACTTGTTGCTTGATAATGGGATAGGCTCTGTTAGATAATAACTATTGTCTTTCCTGCATAACTTTTAAATTTTTTGCTTAAGTTGCTACAGCTTAGGATGTGGTAAATCATGCTTCTTTTTTTTCAGAATAAATAAGAATAGTTTCTAATTTTGACTGAGCTGATATTTCAATACCTATTTTTGCTGAAAAGGATATTCAGTTTGGGTACCCTTGGGCTCACGGCTATGTTGAGGCCATGATATTACAGCTAGCTTTAATGTGTTTACACGGCACTCTCCGTTTTTCAGAGCAGTGCCACAGCTGTGAGGCATTTGTTTCTCATACTAATCCTCTGAGTATCATTTTATGATACTATAGATGTGAGTTTAGAAGGTCCACATCCCCATTGTCAGCGGAGTATATTAAAACTTCATCCCTTGCCTCTTGACCCCAAAGTCTGAGGAAGTGCCAAGCTCAACTACACTCTGCAAACTTTCTGGGCTATTAAAAACTAATTGACCACAGAGAGTCTGATAATCTTGCAAATGACAAAACGGCTGATGGATTTCTTTTCACATGTTTAAAGTCAGATGTCAATAGTTAATCCAGATTCGTATATGCATACTGACTAGGAGTTTGGGAACTAGAAGAAATTAAGCAACATAAAAGAAAGCAAGATGATAGATGATAAATAGACAGAAATGGAAGTGGGCTTACTAGTGATGACTTTATTACTAGTAAATATATATAATTAAGTAAGTCATGTAGAATAAGGAATCCAAGGATACGCTGTAGATCTTTACATATTATAGGTCTGGTTGCCTTTTAATGGATGTTTTTTTCTTCTTTTTTTACTCTTCCTATCCAGGAGGAACAATGTATTCAAATTTCACATTTTCATTCCAGTTTTTTGCTTTCCTTTTCTACATTATTGGACTCTTTTCTCCTTTCTGATAACCCAAACTACCCTTCAGCATTTGGCCTGCTGGAAATACCCTCCATGATTTCAACTAACAACCTGCAGGAAATACCTTCCATGATTTCCACAGAACTCCTCTGTCTCCCCTTTCTTCTCACTCCTCCAACACCTCCAGCCCCAACCTATACCAGTAGTTTCAGGTCTAACAACGCTCGACCTAGTTAGGTAATCACCTTCTCAGATCCAAGACCGCGGATCTATGGACCATATATGCCTAGTATGGCTTTTCCGTTTGTAGTTAGCAAAAGTCTAACCATATATTATAGTAATTGGTGACATAACAACTGAATAAATATAAAAGTGAATAGACTAATGACATTAAAATTAATGACTTTGTGGTTAAAAACATAAAATTTATACACTTTATAGATGAGAAATAGATGTCCTGTTGCCATTGTGCTGGCTGTTCTCTCTGTGCCCTCCTGCACACACGCAGACCCATCTCTCACCTCTCTGTCTGGCTGTGTGCCTAATGAGGAAGACCACTCACAAGGAGACTGCAGTACGCAGAATAATGGCTCCCCGAAGATGTCCATGCCCTAATCCTGGGAACCTGTGAATATGCTACCTTACGGCAAAAGGGATTTTGCAGATGTGATTAGATTTAAGGCTATTAAGTTAGCAAGATTATCATCCTTGACAATCTGAGTGGACCCAGGGTAGTCACATATAATCTTTAAACCAGAGAATCTCTCCCAGTTGTGGTCAAAAAAAGAGATGTGAGGATGTAAACATGGGCTCAACTCTGCTGTGTTGCTGGCTATAAAGATGGGGGAAGGGGCCATGTATTAAAAGGATCCTGGTGGTGGCTAGAAGCTGGAAAAGTAACCAGATGGATTCTCCCCTAGAGTCTTCAGAAAGGAATGCAGTCCTATGGGCACCTCGGTTTTAGTCCATTGAAAGCCATATTGAACTTCTACAAAACTGTAAGACAAGGGTGAGTATCTTCCCTGCTTCCTCTCAGCTCCTGCACCTTTGTCTGTACCTGTGTCCCTCACACCTCTAACTCCCACAGGCTGGTGCTCCCTCCTTCTACTTTGCTCTGTTAATATTATTTTCTCCATTTATCCTTTCACACTTAAAGACAGCAATAAATCTCCATCAGTTGCTTACTTCTAAAAGCATCTCTGTCCCTTGTTTATTTACTTTATTCTGCCCACGCCCCTCCCAGCAGTCTCTCATTGTACATCTTTAATTTGAACAATCTGGGCTCGATTCTTTTTCTGCTGGGACCCAGACTGGGGCAGCCTTGTTTCTTTAAAGTATTATGAAAGGTTGCTGAAAGTTCATGTACACTTGAGAGAGGAGCAGAGAGCAGAGAGACGAGGAAAGGTCATGAGAAACCATCCGACCCCTGAAAGGAACTTCAATTCCTTCTGACTTTTCCATCCCCACGAGGCACGTTCATGATTTTCCTTATTCTGTGATGTCCCTGCGCCCTTGCAGTCTCCACTTTCACCTTTTCATGACTTCCGTAGATAAATATTTTTCCTTGATGGATATTTACTCTCTGTGTTTGGAATATCTTATACTTAGAATCCTCTTTCACCTTTCTGTATTTAATGTTCAGGACACAAACAGATCCTTGAAAAGAAGAGGATCAAGTTCTCAGTATAAACATCACAAAGATCACCAATTTGTCTGTGCAACAGTACACCTCACACTCCATGCTCTGCACGCACACAGTGGGAACATTCAGGAGAGTGAAGGTGAATACTCAGATGGGTATATAACAGCAAAGCACCCTCCTGACCAGGACAGACACCCAGATGCTTCACAGCATTTTACACTGCGGCCAGAGCTGACATGCCCAGACAACCATATCCCTGCCCCATCTGTGCATGCTGATTGTACCTCACTGTGCTCTTCACCACAAGAATAGATGGTGTTGAGGGACCATCTATCTCTGGCTCCTTGGGCGGCAGGCAGCACAAGCATGTGCAGTGCTTAAAGACATGGACCATGAAGTTGGGTTGCTCAGGAGTTTGGAACATTGCTCCACCACCAGACTGTATAAACTTGGGCAAGTTGCTTTACTTTTCACATCGACATAACCCTATCTACATCAAGGTTGCTCTGAGAATTAAAGGAGGCAAGACTTATAACACGTGCCCATCACCAGGAAATGGACTGAGGATATCAGAATGAAAATCAAATTCATACATTTTTCATACATCATGAATCCTTAATCCTGAAGAAAAGGTAATCCTCCTCTTTGCAGATGGTAAAACAACAGTTCACAGAGTTTAAGTCACTTGGTCAAAGTCACAACATTCTCACTCAATGCAAAAAATTGAAATCCAGAGTTCTCTGATTCTAAAGTCCTGCCACTGACACTTTCTCATGCTGTGACTTCTTTATTCTGAACTGTAACTTTGTCAGCTCTTCCTCTGAGCCTTCCCACTGTTGCTCTGTGCCCCTGAGTTCCACTTTCCTTAGGTTACGCTTAACTCTTCTTTTTCTTCCGTTTAAAAAATGCCATTGAAACTCGCATAACCATACACTCTCTAATCTTTCCTTTGCCTTCTTTTTATTCATAGGACCAATCACTAAGTGCCATCACACTGTATATTTATTTCCTGTCTTCCCCACTCATATTGTAAAGTCCATGCAAGTAAGGGCTGTTACCAATCATATCCATTGCTGTATCCCTAGTATGCAGGATGCAGTCTAGAACACGATAGCTGCTCAAAATTAATTCTGATGAAAACTAAATGAATGAATAAATGAAGGAACGGATGAATGAAATTCTATCTCTCAGTAAGTCCAGGAGAAAAGTGTCATGGGCTAGAACATGCTGCATGTCTATTGCTTTCTTTCCAGGCTCCCAGTCACAACCCCTTACTGGAGCATACAGCTCACACGTTAGTGATCTCTGGTTTATTATGCTCTCCCATTTAAAGTCATTTTCCACATCAAGGGATACACAGACCAGTGAAAACACTGTCTGCCCCTTTCGTCATGCTCTATCCCTTCTTAAAAATTGCGCTTCAGAAAGACAAATCTTGCCATGTTTCTTTTCTACATGGGAGCTAAGATTAAAAACCATCGATCTCACAGAGAGAGAGAGTGGAACAATGGCTACCAGACAGATGCTGGCAAGGGTAAGGGGGGATGGAAATGCGTTTAAAAAGATATAGTTAGATAGTAAGATAGAAGGAATAATATTTGATAGCACAGCCTTGGCACCCGTAGCTCAGTGGCTAGGGTGCTGGCCACATGAACCAGTGTTGGCAGGTTCGAACCCAGCCTGGGCCTGCTAAATAACAAAGACAACTACAACAACAACAATAAAAATAGCCAGGCATTATGGCGGGCGCCTGTAGGCCCAGCTACTTGGGAGGCTGAGGCAAGAGAATCGCTTAAGCCCAACAGTTGGAGGTTGCTGTGAGCTTACAATGCCACAGCACTCTACCAAGGTCGGCATAGTGAGACTGTGTATCAAAAAAACAAAACAAACAAACATATATATATATATATATATATATATATATATATATATATATAAAATAGCACAAAAAACTATAATCAACAGTAAGTTAGGGTATACCTTAAAATAACTGAAAGAATGGAACTGGAATGTTCCTAACACAAGGAAATCATAAATACCTGAGGTGACAGATACTCCAACTTCCTGATTTAATCATTTACATTGTATGTTTGTATCAAAACATGAACTGTATAAAATAAACAACAATTATGTACACATAATTAAAAGTTAAAAAATACATATATCCACTTTTTTAAAAATAAAAACTTACTGTGCTCAACTTCTGCAAGCACATCTTGCAACTAGCCTCTAATCAGGGCATTCTTGCCTCTTTTCTAGCTTCTTCATTTTGTCTTAAACTAACTTCTCATTTTCGGGTATGTCTCAAATCCTAACTATTATTGTCTGTTTCATATTCAACAAAACTACACTGACTTGAAATCATCTCATAGAAACTTACACTTATTCCTAAAAGGCTGGCTCCCAATAAAATCATTACAAACCATTTTTTTTTTTTTTCTTCAAGGTACAATGTAGAAGAAAATTAAATTGTCCTGGTGCTTGCCTTCTTGGCTCCTAAAATTTAGCACAGATAATAATGATATAGGAAGTTAGTTATATTGGAACACAAATCACACACAAATAACTAGTTCATGAGTTGATGTCAGCGAATCACACAAATCTTTCTGCCAGCCTAGGTTTGCAACAGTGAACTTCCCCAGTCTCTATTCTACTATTTGCTATTTTTTTTTTTTTTTTCCTATTTTGAATCCTTCCCCAGCTTTTGTATTAAAATTGTGTATCTCACTGGATGATTTCCCAAGTTCCAAACTATACTCAAGTTTGGAAACTCCCATTTTCAAATAGCTCATAAAACAAAGGTGCTCAGTTTCGCTTGGTGAGTGCATATAAACGCTTGTTTAAGTGTGTTTCCAGGGTGTTGGAAATTTACATTGTGAGGCGTCAAGGATGTTAACAGACAGCCACTACCTCCTCCAACAACTTACCATCAAGAGCTTTAGTTATAGACCACAGCTGTTAAATAATAGAGTTTAAACCCACTTCTCTAAAACATGTTTAAATAGTAGGTATTCACATAATACTATGTATAATATACTGACCTAAATTTTGCACTAAATGGTAATATACCTTCTTATTAATAATGGTTACCTTTACTGTCTGAATTTTCCCCATTTTTATAATGATCAGAGATTGCTTTTATAATTGGAAATAGTTTTTAAAGAGATACATTTCCAATCCAGCATATAATTGACCGTAAGAATGCCAGTAACTTTTTCTCCTTCAGAGCCCTCAGCAAACTGTCATTAGTCTGTAATTTAACTCTATATATATATATATATATATATTTTTTTTTCCTTTTGCCAATTTAGCAAAACTTCAAACTTGACCCCTAAAGTTTGCATACATTCGCATATGCCCCACGGCTCCTTCCTCATCACTACCAACCACAGGTCATTAGCATGAAGCCTCACTTGATTGAGCCTGACCCAGGTCTGTAAAGCATAACGCAGAACACAAGGGAACAGCTGGGAAGAAAATTCTGATTAAACAGTTCAGCTTGGAGGATCCCCTAGCTGCTCCGCTATTTAAAACCCGGGTAAAGCAACTACAAGAAGTAATTGCACATAATCAGGCAAAAATGGGTTCAAACCTCAAAATACCTAAGTCCATGTTCTTTCAAAATAATAATACCGTGCAATTATTAAGTACCTAATCTGTGCTAGCCGCTGATTCATGTTTCTGTATGAATTATCTGATGTTACTGCCATGACAAGCTGTGAAAATATTTTTATCCCATTTTAAAGGCAGTTTTAGGATTCCAGAGAGATCAGGTGACTTGCCCAAGGCCACACAAATGGTAAATAGCAAAACTGGAACTGTACCCCTGGTTGCCTGACTTCGGGCTCTAGTTCCCTCCTGTCTACCCAACTGGTCCGTACTGGGTAACCCTGGCCCTATCAGGTAATTCGGAGGAGAAGGGGCAGGATTGTAAGGAGGAAAGCCAGTGTATTCTAGAGCTGTCTTCCTACCTGCTCCCCTATCCACCTAGGTAATTGTCCTGGATGAGGGAACCTAATGTGTGATCAAGTAGAACTAGAACATCCTCATGAACTGGACACGTGTTTGGCAAGCAGTGCTTTGTTCCACAGGCTGATCTGTAAGAGTCCGCTGTTCAGCATTTTCTTCTTCCTTCCCTGCCTTCCTGCCTGTTTTCCACCTTTCTCCCCTGCTAGTTCTACAATCTATATCAAGCCCACCTCTGGGTCATATAACCATCATTTCCTCTCTTTCCATACGCCTGGCTCTAGGGGTCCTCAAACTGCGGCCCGCGGGCCACATGAGGTGGTGTGATTGTATTTGTTCCTGTTTTGTTTTTTCACTTCAAAATAAGGTATGTGCAGTGTGCATTGGAATTTGTTCATAGTTTTTTTTTTTTTAAACTATATCCGGCCCTCCAACAGTCCGAGGGACAGTGAATTGGCCCCCTGTTTAAAAAGTTTGAGGACGCCTGGCTTAGACCATAGTGGAACTAGAATGCCTGGAAAGTAAGTGGGGTGGCGGTGGCAGGGGTTGGGAGGAGAAAGAACCAGAAGGAAGAGGATGAGGATAAAAGAAAGAGAAAACGAACCCTACTGTTGCTTCAAACAAACAAAATCGAGCTTCTAGGATTAAAACAGCACGTAGGGACACTTTGTGCCATGTAGGTAGTGACGACGTATGTGTGGATCTGGCTGAGTGGACAGCAAACCTTTCTCTCTTTTGATTTCAGTCATTTCCTTTGTGAAATCCAGGGGAGGGATTCTGATTTCCAAACATCCCTGTACCTTTAACATTCTGTCATCCTTATACTGCCCACTAGATAAGATAGGAATGGATTATTGAATAGTAAGAGGGAAAACACATCCCCAAAGCATTTAACTCCAGCAAGCATTTTTGAATACACATTTGGGGCTGTATGCTGTTTCATTTATGTCTAATAACAGTGCCACTTGCATTATAATCCTGGCTCTGTCTCTGCCTTGCTAAAAGATAGATGAATCTCTCATCCTTTTTGGTGTTTTAATTTCCTCAATGGTTAAGCAAGGATGATAGATCCAATCTACTTTTCAGAATGTCTGAATGGATTACAGAAAAACCTTCCATAATGCTTTGGCTTAAAAGATTTCTCTCTGAGCCATATTTATGTTTTCTTATACTATTTTTCCCAGTCATCAATAGGATTCATAAAGTCAACGTATTCATATAGTTTGATTAATTTTCCTAAATCCCTGTATGATCTCAGAATGTTTGGCTATGACTAATCAATGAATTTGAACATTGGGTGCTTGACAATCGTTATGTTCATGTCTCAAATATTTTCCCTCTTCAGATAGTCAGGACAATCTGGTTTAACTAATGATGACAACAGAATTGTTAATATTTCAACAGCACTGTAAGACTGTTTTATTGGATTCAAATTCCCCTAATGACATGAGAAATCCAGATGCAAGACATCCACATAGATGCCAAAGTATGAAGCATACTCAGTTCTATAACACCCCCATATCAAAACTAAGCACCGAAGTTGGAAGCGATAATACAAAGAAAAGCTAGTGAAAAGGCCCGACTCTGGAGATGAGCAAAGGAGGGGAAACAAATTTCCTGAGCAACCAGAGGTACTGTACTAAGTCTTCACTGCACCAGTGTATTCAGCCCTCATCACAGCTCCATTATAGTTCATATATTTTACTTTAAAATAATCAGATTACAATCACCTGCTAGGTGAAATAATTTACCTAAATTAGGTGGTATGACCATGATCAAACCCCAGATTCTATAACAGAGGTGCTACTTCAGAGATTAAGCCAAAAATCTATAAGTCTCCATTAGTAGCAAAATACCAACAAACTGAGTAACAAATTTTCCTTTCTAGGAGAAACAATTTACCACCGATAGCTTGTACAGAGACCACAGGGAATTATAGGACCACTTGTGTGCCCCTCTTTGGGGATGACGAATCACTGTATGTGCAGAAGGACGTCAGACTACTGAGATCAAAATTTACAATCATCATGTTATAAAAACAACAGCTCCATTTTAGTGAACATTTATGATGTACCGAAAAAACTTCTTTTCCAAGCTTCATGTAACCTTCAAAGGTAAATAGCACAACCTCATTTTACAGATGAAGTGACAAAAGCTTACAAGGGCGAATAACAATGATGACAACAGAAAACACTTGCACAGAATTGACAATGCAAAGTCCTTCATCACACGTTACTTATGTATAAGTTCACTTATTATGTACGTTTTATTTAATCTTCATAACAATTCTAAAAGACATATACTAGTGTCATACCCATTTACCACCTGGGAAACTGATAAACAACTGCAAGGTAATAGACTCAGATTTCACATCTAGACTGTCCGCTCCACCCACCAGGCTCTTAAGCACTGCTCTATACTCAGTATCATACAGACAGCAAGTGGAAAAAGAAGAGTTTGAATCTGAGAGTTGGGCTCCAAAGCCAGTATTCTTTCTCGGTATTCATGATTCTCAATTCCAGCTGCTCTTTACAGTAATCTGGGGAACATCTGAAAAGTAGGATTTCCATTGAAGGAATGTGATCATTTCCTCACATGTGCAAACTGAATGAGCTTCAGTTGTCTATTTATTTGTAAGTGTTAGTAAATCCTATAAAAGAGAAGAGGAGCACCTTTCCTTCTGCTTGGAATTGAAGTTCTCACCTTGATTCATCAGCTGACTTGTCGGGAGCCTGAGGCAGGACCTGGCTGCATGCCTAAGCATGGCTTCCAGCAAACTGAGGCCAGGAAGCCTGTATGAGTTCTGCAGAAATGCTTTTATGTACAAAGATAACATTTTGCTCTATAGTGCCCTTAACATTTCACTCTGACAAACATGTATTGAATTTCATGTATGGGCAAATACTATTCTGGGCGCTTTGGGGAGCACCGATTCCTTGTCCTCAAGGAAAGCAAAAGCTATTGGCAGCTAAATGTAATTCATACTGTACTACCAAGGCGCCCTTTCGACTCTGTACCTAAGTTTAAGTTTCTGTTGTATGTGAGGAAATTAGAATGGGCGCCGGGGGTCAAATCAAGGCATACATATGTGTATAAATGTGAGATATGGATAAAAAAGGTGAGATGTGATGACTTACAATGTGTTTCACTCTCACCAATGAGAGAGGCAATTGTGTGCTTCTAATGTACCCTGGAGAATTAGGCAGATCATTATTATTGTTGTTGCTATTTTATTCTCCAATGACAAGTTTATAGCATCTTCTTTTCAGTGGTTTGTGTCCCTGAGAGCAAAATAAACTCTACATTTTCTGCCTGCAACCTCTCATGAATATTAATGCTGTCTTTAGTTATTGTTTAGCAAAATATGACAAAAATAAAAATGCACTCCAGCGAAAAAGAACACGCACACACCAAAAATATCTAGCCGCTGTCAGAACATTTGTGTCATCATCATTATCAGCACATGCACACACTGGACAGGCACGCTCCGGACGCTGCATCGGACCACAAGTCCTTCTGACCGCTGACCTTCCCCTAAAGGGTGCTTCTGGTTTTGTGGTTGCTACTTCTGGAACGCCCATTAATTTTAACTTGTGCAGTTTTGTCATGCTTACCCCAGAAATATGGAGTTCAGTAACAAGGGGTCAAGGAGATTTATAAGAGCAGTCGTTCCAAAACAGATTTTCAGGGCCTCGGAATCGTCTCTCAAAAACTTTGTGTCCAGAGGCTCAAAAATACAAAACAAACAATTTAAATTGCAATGGTAGAAAGGAGCTGTGGATGTTGTTCCACTGTACAGACCTACCCAACATCCAGGGTCACCCGAAGCAGCTCCACAGAGTTGTTAGAGTTCTGCACATCACCCTTGGAAAGCCACTTATGCCCTCCACATTATGGACAAAGACTCAGAACACCAAGGCACCTATAGGAGCTAAGGGAACAAAGTTAAAGGCACAGTGGGGACTAACATTCCTTCCCTTTTAATCCTAGTCCAGCAATCTTTTCACACTACCTCCCACCTCACTACGTAATGCAATTTGAGGGAGGGACTACTGGGACAGTTTACTATTTATCCGGACAGTTTGCTTTCCAGTGCTGGCAAAATAGAACTCCCCTGAGAACTGTCAGATACTCCTAGAAAGATGATTAGCGAGTGCAATAACACTGAATGTTGGACTAATAAAATAAAGTGCACAGCTTCAAGATGTGTGCTGAGACCTGGAATAGAACATATTAAATTCCTTCTGTAAAGTTCCTTGTGTTCTGGAAGCCAATAGTGAGTCTGGTATACTGAGAACCAGATCAGGAGGACCAAATCAGGTAGTTTGAAAAAGTTGAAGTAGTGTCTACCTGTACTCCCTAGCTCAACTTTCTTCCCATGAGTAGTGCTATCTCTACCCAATTCCATTGAACCACTCTAATAAGACTCTGTTCAAGAACACAAAAAAATTCTAAAAACTGGTGCCTTTTTTTTATATGTATCAATTTGATTCAATACAACACAAGCATTACCAACAGAGAGCTCCAATGTCACTGTCACTTGCTTGCCCCTTGCTTAACAAATCCCTTCAGTAGTCGTACAATAAATCGAACTTTAGCAAGCATGAGAGGCTATACATGTTGATTCTTAGGCCAGTGCTATTGCCCAAGTTGCTTCATAATCTATGTTCTTCCCATTCCTAAAGAAAATGTTAGCTAATATTCAAAACCAGCAAATAATTCCTCAACATTTTCTCCTTTTACAGAGTGGAATTGACCCTTAGCCTAACCATACCTGTAGGAGGATTTTGTCCATATAAAATGTGCTTAAGCAATTATTCCTTCTGATAACCTTTAGCAATGGAAGGATTTATCTGAAGGCAATCAGAATTACTTTCTCATATATTTTCTTTAATCCTTTATGTAAAAAAAAAACAAAAACCTTTCTTACACATTATGGTGGAGAGAAAAATAAACTGATAATATAACAGTGGCCACTGTTGCAATTTTAAAAGTCCTGTATAAATTTATGATTTGGTTATTAATTGCATTATTACTGATATTGGCCACATAGAATGCTATGAATCATAATTATTAAATACTTAGAATTCTACTCTGGAAAAATATAGAGACACAGGGCTAGAGAAAGCTCCTTGCTAATCCTTTATCTTCTGGCAGGACTAAGCACGTCCAGTGGGTGTGATCCATTTCACAAGCTATCCAGGAAAAGAGACAGCTTGCCCTCCTTCAAGAATCTATTCCCATATATCATAGAAAATGGCAGATTAAAGAACTCAAACACGTGCCCCTCCAATGAAAAATTTGGCAATAACTACTGGAATCAACCTTTTCAGAAGTCTGAAATCTAACCAAATGCTTGCAGCAATCCAGATAACATTTAGTAAAATAAATTAGCAAAAAAAAAAATCTGGCTAATTGTCTGTAAGGAGTTAGAATTTGTGTCTTAATTTACCACAGTCCCATCCCCTGCTACCCAGCTCAACAGCAGCCTTGAAAATAACAGTCTATATCCCAGGTACTGATAGCTAAGGGAACAGACAGAACACACTAGAAAATAATTCTTAGTCCCATGGCCTCCTGGAAGGCCAGCTCTGAAGGTCAGTCTTTATTCTACCTGACTGGAAACGTGCCTAGTAGTAAAGCCGTTACCCCAATGGACATTGTCAAAAACATTTATGAGCATAAATAAATGTATTATCCTCTGCCTTAGATTTTCACATCCTGGTTTCACTGAGCCTGGAGGTGAGTCAGAGTGAGCCAGAAGTGAGTCTTTTAGGCCTTCTTAGGTCTTTCCTGAGCTTGTACACATCCCTAGGGCTGCACTTGACCTTGGGGATCCCTAGAAATATGTCAAGGATTTTCCAAAGTCCGTATTCCAAAAGCACCTCATTCCTAGCCATTCCACTCAAGTGTTTTGTTTAGTATATTGCTTATACCAACTTTTACCCACTTTTTTTCTGGCAGCACAGACTAGAATAGGCCCAGAAACTTTCCCCCTAGATTCCTGGATCAGGAACATGGTGAGGATGTCCCTTCTAACCCTTAATCAACAGTGTACTGGAATTCTTAGCCAAAGTACTAAGACAAAAGGGGGAAATAAAAGACATTAAAATTAAAAAGGAAGAAAAAAATTATCACTGTTTTTGAATGCCTTGATTTTATACATAGAAAACCCTAAGACTCCTTAAAAAAAAAACAAACAAACAAAAAAAAACTGTTAGTGGCTCGGTACCTATAGCACAGTGGTTACGGCACTGGTCACATGTACTGGGGCTGGCAGGTTTGAACCCAGCCCAGACCCGCTAAACAACATGCAACAACAACGACAAAAATATAGCCAGGCGTTGTGGCAGGTGCCTGTAGTCCCGGCTACTTGGGAGACTGAGGAAAGAGAATTGCTTAAGCCCAAGAGTTGGAGGTTGCTGTGAGCTGTGACACACTGCACTCTACCAACGGTGACATAATGAGACTCTGTCTAAAAAAAAAGAAAAACTGTTAGCATTCATAAACAAATTCAATAAAGCTGCAGCATACTAAATCAATTACATTTCTATAAACAAACTATCCAAAAAGGAAATTAAGAAATAATCCCATTTACGATAGTATCAAAAAGAATAAAATAATTAGGAAAAACATAATTAATTAAGTAAAAGACTTATATACTAAAAGCTACAAAAAAAGTATTGAAACAATCAAGGAAGAACTGGACAACTGGGAAGACATTCCTTGTCCACAGACTGGAAGACTTAAAGCCACACCATTAAGATGGCATTATTCCTCAAATGGATCTACAGACACAATGCAATCCCTACCACATTCTAACTGTCATTTATGAATACATGGGTAGGGCTGTCTTAAAATTCATACAGAAATTCAAATGACCCCAAATAGCCAAAACTATTTTGAAAATGAAAAACAAGACTAAAAAAATTTTATTTCCTGATTTCAAAACTTACAGCTAAAGTACAGCAATCAAAATAATATAATGCAGGCGTAAAAACAGGCATAAAGGTCAATGGAATAAACACAAATAAACCTTAGTGGTTCAAATTATTTTCAATAAAATGATCCTAGACTATTCAATAAAGAAAGAGTAGCCTTTTCAATAAATGGTGCTGTACCAGCTGGATATTCACATGCAAAAGTATGAATTTGAACCCTCACCTAAAACTATACAGAAAACTTAACACAAAATACAATAAAGACCTAAATGTAAAAGATAAGAGCATAAAGTTCTTAGGAGGAAATACAGGTGTAAATCTTCGTGACTCTGGACCAAGCAAAAGGGTTTCCTAAATATGACACCAAAAGCACAGCAGCAAATAAAAACATAAAAAAAGTGGCTTCATCATAATTTAATTGTTTTGTAAGAACACTATGAAGAATGCAAAAAGACCTCCACAGAACGGGAGAAAATATCCGTGCATTATATACCTAATAAGAATTTGGTATCCAGAATATGTAAAGACCTCTTACAACTTAACTATAAACACATTAACAGCCTAATTTTTAAAAAAGTGTGATGTACAAATTATTTGTACAGTCACTTCTCCAAATATGATATACAAGTAGAAAATGGGCACATGAAAAAATGATGAAGATCATTATTCATTGAATAAACGCAAATCAAGGCCATAATGACATAACACTTCACACCCATTATGTTGACTAACATAAAACACACACACACACACACACAAAAATACCCCATAAAATAGCAAGTGATCGAAAAGATTGTGGAGAAATTAAAGCCTCCCACATTTATGGTGGGAATGTTAACTGATACAGCTTCAAAACTTTCAAAATGTAGTAACCATATAACAGCAATTCTACTTCTAGGTATATAACCAAGATAACTGCTCACACACATCACCACAAATGTTTACAACAGCACTATTCATTTTTGCCAAATAGTGGAAACAATCTAAATGTTCATTATCTTTTTATCTGATAAACAATATGTAGTATATTCTTATTATATATTGGAGGAAATTGGGATTGACTACTAACAGGTATAATGTTTTTTCTTTTTTTGGAGTGATGTTCTGAAATAAAAGAGTAGTGATGTTTGTGCAATATTGTGAATGTAGAATGTACTAAAACCCACCAAATTGCATACTTTAAAATGGTTAGAATGATGAACTGCATATTATGTGAATTCTATGTTCAAAAGAAAAAAAAAAAGAAAGAAAAGATCAACAATCCAGGTATGGTGTCTAATGCCTGTCATCCCAGAATTTTCGGAAGAGGAGGCAGGTGGACTACTTGAGACCAAGAGTTTAGGACCAGCCTGAGCAACACAGCAAGACCTGTCTCTATAAAAATTAAAAAACAAGCAAAAACAAACGAAAATAATTAGCTGGTGTCATGGCACAAGCCTATGATTTTAGCTACTTGGGAGACTGAGGCAGAAGGATCGCTTGAGCCCCTGATTTCAAGGCTGCAGTGAGCCAGGACTGCACCACTGCCATCTATCCTGGGGGACAGAATGAGACTCTGTTTCCAAAATAAAATAAAATAAAATAAAATAAAATAAATTGCCAAAAAGAGATTCTAATTGCTGGTCAGCCTATGAATTACCCTGGGCCAATTTTTTTAAAAGAAAGAAAACTGGGATAAGAATTAGGAAATATTTCTTATTCTAATTGGCACCTCCTGAAGGAATAAACTGCTGGGGCACAGTTTTATGCAATAAGAAATAGAAGAATTGTCCTATATAAGAAACAAAAATAATTATGAGTTAGAAATATGGAATCTTAGTAAATGGCCAATTCTGGAAAGTATAAGTGGCAAATTTCATTTCTTCAAATATGTGTGTGAATTCAAAAGCATCTCTGCCTGGAAAGAGTGGGAATAATGGTGATGAGAAGTGGACTTCAGTGAAGGGGGTGCATCTATCGGGAGAGGGGTGTCTGCTGGACAGCGGCCTGCTAGCATCGCGAGTTAACAGCAGATATCTGAAAATCACAAAAGAGGGATGGGATAGAGGGAGAAGTGTTCAGAAGCTGGAGAACCAAGAAGGAGGGTGTGCGAAGCTGGGTCAGAGCAGCCGGGGCTGGTGCGTTGAGAGGAGGTTGTAGCACCAGTCGGGAAGATGCCAGTCCAGCCAGAGTCACTTAGGAGACCGAGAGACAGGGCGGGGCTCTACCTGCAAGGATTGCAATGGCTAAACTGCACATTCCAGCCAAGTAAAATGGAGAGAAAATGAGGAGAAAAGATGGGGGCGGGGGGGAGAGAAGGAAGGGAACAAGGAAGAAAGGGGTAAGCTGAGAAGAATGAGCAGCCCTTTTCTTTTCAACAAACCTACTGAGCAAAAATGAAGAAACAAGGCCTGAGCTTGTGAGGGCAGAGACAACACGGGAAGAGTGGACGGGGGACGCAGAACAGAGAGGCAAGGCCTGCTAAGGTCTGATGAGTGCCTCCGATTTATTTGCATCAAGTACATTTAAGCAGTGTGATAATTGCCTACATCAATTATCTGTATTTTGTCTAGAGAAACACAGGGAACCATCGGTTTTCCCAGTGGATCTTTTTAAGAGTGCACCAGAAGCACTTGGAGAGCTTGATAAAAGCTAGTTTGTGAGGCCCCCCTCTCGAATTTCTCAGGAAGTTTCCCATTTCATGCTCAGGACTGGGGACTAAGAATGTGTGTTTCTCACAAGTTTCCAGGTGTGGCTGACACTTGCTGGCCCAAAGACCAAGAGGACTTTGAGAAGTACTCACTTGGACCGGCAGGGTACAGAGGAAGAAATCCTGTGGCCTGTGACTCTACTGTCTGAAGACGGCTGGGGGGTGAGAGCAGAGAGGCAGCGCACGAGCACCCACCCCAGTGCTAAGTACCGGAGATCAGAGACATCAGAGGGCAAGGCAGGCAAAGCTGACCATACACTGACATTTATGTGCATTTATATGTCAACTGTGGTGCTTTCCTGCCTGAATTTTATATGCTGGCTAATTATTCCAATATGTAGCCATGGAAATCCAGGATAAGTAAAAAGTATTATATATCAAAGATACACAACTTCACATACATCAGATTCTACATAAGAAAAAAGTTGTGTTTGTTATACACTCAAAAGCTGCGGCTGATAAATCAGGAAATCCTGGCAGACCTGTACTCCGAAGGTTAAAAGAGAAAAGCTTAGTTGATTGCTAATCCCCACACATTCTTTACTCAAAGGATAATTTAAATTCTACAGTTATCAGAATTAGCAAATAAAAAACAGGACATCCACTTAAATTTATATTTCAAAAAATAAATAATACTTTTAGTATAGTGAGGTTACACATACCACTTGGGGAAGATTTATACTTGCAAGTTTTTCATTGTGCATCTAAAATTCCAATTCAACTTAGTTTCCTATATTTTATTGGGCAACCCTAATCCAAGTGAGCTTGGACCTAAGGTTCATTCAGTGAAGGATTAATATGTTTTTTCAGTCTTTTGTAAGAGTCAGGAATACACTTTAGCCCAGGTAACAGAGCAAGGCCCTATCTTCAAACAAATAAATCAAAGAAAAAACCGTACAGCATATCCTGTCCCACACCTAATGTAACAAAGAATAAACGGATAGTCCAACTGCAAGGGTTTTAAGGATGCGGCAGTGAAGTAGACCAACCAATGTGACTGTAATCAGGTTTATCTATGAGGTTACTAAACATTCAGGACCAATGTGACTGTAATTGTCAAGGGTGGGAAGCTGTATTACCCAGCACATGTGACTGCTGCTGCATAGCATTTGATTAGCCCAAAGCTGGTACCAAGGGTATGCAGAAGAGGTGATCAGCGTGCATATGAACTGTAGAGTCTGGACGAGGAGACAGACATCAGCGATGATGGACTGAGCTAATTTCCACACACCAGGCACAGCCTCACCAGCTGCACAGCACCAGCCACCTTAGAGTACGGTTACTGACCCTCGTCAATAGCGTTTCATCTGCTATTCATGACCACAAGCTGCAATAACCCGCACCTCACTTTCATAGATGATGAGGACCATGCGGAGAGACTTTGAGAGAGTAACACACCACAGGGACCCAGACACTCGGAGCCCTTGAGACAAAAGACTGGCATCTAATTCTCAGGGTGTTTTTAATTAGAAAATTAATAGCTCTTTGGTTGTAATGCCAAGAAAAAGATACCTGGGCATTTGTAACTATAGAGAGGGAAAAGGCAGCAGATGGTGAAAGTCAACTCCCTCTAACTGTGGTTTGACATGAAGGTCCTCCATGCCTGTCCACCCAAGGCCATTGCATGGGGCCTCGTCTTGGAGTCGGGAGACCTGGATCCAAGCCTCCCGAGTGCTCTCAGTGAGACTGTTTCTAGGCTTCAGCGTCCCAGCTGTAAAGAAACAGTTTGGGATTCTGTTCTCTCAGGGCTCTTCCAATTTAATACTCAGCAATTAATTGAATAAATCATCCATTCCATAAACACGTACCAAGAGCTGCCATATGCAAGACAATCTTCTAGGAGCGATGATGAATACAGAGAAGGACAGTTATTCCTAGTTATTTATTCATCACTAGGTAAACCTATGAAGGAACTATTTTTCCCATTTTCCCCATCCTTACATGGCAAGATCCACTTGGGCACCCCAGGGAGGGCTGGCCTCTGGCCCAGCGAACTCAGGCTGCCAGACGTGCTACAGCCAATCTCCTGCCTCTCTTTTATTTTTATTTTAGTCCCTTCCCTGTGTCCACCCAAGGAAACTCCCCTTATTTGCACTTCATTCCCTGGGGGGTTATGGTCTCAGTCTTCTAGGGTTGAGATAAATTCAAATGGGACAAAGCCCTAAACAAAGAAAGGAAGGGGCCACACCACCAAGGTAACGGTGAACTTCAATCTATTTCTTCTTTCTACACATTAGGGACTTCAAGTAGGAATTGACTGAGATTAAACCAAGCAGGAAATAAAAAAGTTTTGGTGGAGCTGGGACAGAGCTAAGTGCTATCGTGTTGTCATCTTATTTGATCTGCACAAGCATCTTGTGACGACAGTTTATTATCCTCATAGATAAACCTGAGGCAGGAAATGGGATGTAAACTTGCCCCAGGTCAAAGGCATCAAGGCCTTGATTTGTCTTAACACAGAACCAATGCTCTTCCTGGTAAGTCAGCTGATCTGCAAGGCAGAGTGTCAGGCTGCTATATCTCAATCATTTGTGCAGGGTATCCACTAACAATGCTAAAGTAACTAAAAGTTTGTTTTTGTTTCTTTTAAATGTAGGTTCCATTTATTTGTAATAATATCTGTTTCAGTGTCTTCCTTCCAACAAACCTTCTGTGTTGCTCTAAGTAGAAACCCAAGTGTGAGGGAATGCACATAATCCTGGCACCGGAATATTTGATCACACAGTGACTTACATCATTCACTGCAGCAGGAAAAGGTCACCACATACTGAGAGGCAACCAGGTGAATGTGCAGATGTTTTGAGACAAGTGAGCCTTAGTTCAATCCTGAAATTGCACCTTGATTGCAGATGTCAGCCTTTCACACATGTACTGCTGGCCCCACATCTTTAGAGGAGACTGTGTGCTTGCGTGTGTGTCTGTGGCTGTGTCTGAGTGAGTGGAGGGAGGTGCTAGATGAGAGGAAGGGGAAGAAGAAGACGGAAAGGAGAGATGGTGACAATAGAAAATAGAGACCCAGAGCAGCTTCCAAATACCCATACACAGTTAAAGGGGGCTGCCACAAATTTAAAGTAACTAAGCTTTTAACAATTTAAACAACAACAGTGATTTTCTAAGTTGTATTATTATATACAATGTAGCTATTTTCTTAATATTTTTGTGACCCGGGTCACTACGACAATCATGTCATATTTTGGACAATGCAGTGATGCCCTGAACACTTACTAATCATGTGTTCGAACATGCATTCCTCTACCCAAGGGAGCTCCTGAGCACTTTGCTTTCTGTGGTCGTCAGGATTTTAGCAAATGAGTCCTGTCACCTCTTGCTGGCTGGAGAAGTTTAGAAGGAAAGCTTGTACAGGGATAAAGCACATATAGAAACAAGAGACTTACTTGGTTGGAAAGCATGATTAAGCCACGAAGGACTTGATAAAAAAAAAAAAAAATGAAGTTAAAAAAAGAAGTCACAGCAATCCTTGATGAAAGCCGAAGCAAAGATGTGGAAGGAGCTAAAGGAATAGGTTCTGGGGAGTTAGAGAGAAAACCCCCAAGCTAGGTCTGCGGAGCAAGCGCCAGGCTCGGCTCTTCCTCTGCACCTGTGGCTTCTTCGGCGCAGCTGTGTTCTCAGCTGTCTCTGGCACCAGCCCCCACTCCAGAGGCCTCGGAGTCCTCCCCTGCTATCTCACCAGTGTATGTTGGTACCTGCCAGTGTCTGGAGGGAAATCCCTCTTGGCCCTTTGACTCATCCTTTGCAGCTATAGATTTGAAAAGCAGATGGACAGGAGAGAGAACTGCCCATTTCAAAGGCACTGAGTGACACCCCATAAGTAACAAATCACTCAAGTGCAGGTCTGTGACTTTTATGGCATCTATGGCCAATACTTGGATGCCTTCTTAGTTTATTTCTGGCTTTCACTGATGTTTGAGATGGGGAGAGGGAGAACTCAGCATGGATAACTGCATTAGCTTCCTAAGTCAGAACAAAGTACTGTGAATCAAGTGGATAACTTAGAATAACAGAAGTGCATTCTGTCACAGTTCTCAAGGTCAGAAGTCTGAGATCAGGGTGCTCACAGGGTTAGCGCCTTCTGAGAACCATGCAGGAAAATCTGCTCCACGGCACTGCCCTGGCTTCTGGAAGTTTGATGGCAGCCTTTGGCCTCCTCAACCTAAGGATCTCTTAAGACCACCTCTGTGTCTGCCCTCACTGTCACATGGTGTCCTTCCCTAGGTCTGTCCCTGATCCAAATTTCCCTGTTATAAGGACACAGTCACATTGGATTAGGCCCTTCCCCCATGACCCCATTTGAACTTTTATATCTGTAAAGACCTGATTTTTAAATAAGGTCTTGGATTAGGACTTCAATATCTTTTGAGAAGACACAATTCAACCTATATAGTAACGTTACCATGTTATTATCTGTGTGTGTGTGCGTCTATTCTGAATAAAGACACATCTGATAGAGAACTCTTATCCAGACTCTGTGAAGATCCAGGGCATCTTAAAACTCAACAACAAGAAAACAACTCATTAGTAAAACTAGCTAATGGCCTTAACAGACAACTCGACTAAGACAACGTTTAGATGGCAAATCGGCATATGAAAAGATATTTCACATCATATATCATCAGGGAAAAGAAAATTTAAACAACAAGATACCACAACACACTGATTAGAATGCCAAGCCTGGAACACTGACAACACAGAACGCTGGCGAGAATACAGAGCAACGGGAACCCAAAATGGTTCCTCCCCCTCGGAAGACGGTCTGGCAGTTTCTTACAAAACTAAACATATTCTTACCATAAGATCCAGCAATGCTGCTCCTTGGTATTTACTCACAGGAGGTGAAAATTTGTTTCTATACAAAAACCTGCACACAGATCTCTGTACCACCCTTATTCACAATAGCCGAAGCTTGGAAGCAACCAGATGTGCTCTAGCAGGTGAGTGAATGCAAGAGCTCTGGCACAGCCAGATAGCAGAATCTTTCTTAGTGCTAAAAGGAAATGAGTATGATGCCATTAAAAGACAACAAGGAACGGTAACTGCACATTACCAAGTGAAAGAAGCCAGACTGTCAATGCTACATATGGTCTGATTCCAACCATGTAACTGAAAAAGGCAAAACGATGGAGACAATAAAAAGATCAGCGGCCAGCAGGTGTGGGTGGAGGCAAAGGTAGATGGGGGAGCACGGAGATTTTGAGAGCAGTGAAAGTCCTCTGTACGATGGTCTAATGATGCAGACGCACCACTATACATCTGTCTAAATCCACAGATTTAGATTTATGTGACACCAACAGTGGACCCCAATAGAAACTATGAACTTCAGGTCACAACAATGTCCCAGTGCAGGTTCATCGCTGGTAACAAACGGGCCTCTCTGGTGAGCCATTTTGATAATGAGGGAAGCTATGTGTGTGTGGAGACATGGAGTTCATGGAAACTCTCTGTAACTTCTAATTTGTTGTGAATCTAAAACTGCTTTTTAAAATATTAAGTCTTTAACAAAGAAGGAAGGAAGGAAAAGGAAGTCTCCTGGGGCTCCTGTTTCAATGTGGCCCCCGAGAGGCAGGGCTTTCCTCACTCGGGCCTCCAGTTAGAATGAGCAGAACTAGTGATTATGGGGAGGGCGTGAGATTTGGCCTTGGTGTTCTACTGTACACAAGACTGGGAAATGCCCGGGGCTCTCCAGGGTGTAAGGGAGTGGAAGAAGTAGACATTTGACCTTTAGGTCTTTAAAACAAGGATCTTCCATCACTACCCAAACCAATCAGGGTCTGCCATTTCCATATCCTCACTAAACAGGGAAGGAGGGAGCACCCAAGCAGATGTCAGGAAAGATGAGTTTTGTTTTAGAATGACAATAAGTAGAGGATCAGGATGGGAGTAATTAAGAATAAAAGACCTGGCTCAGTGCCTGTAGCTCAGTGGTTAGGGCACCGGCCACGTACATCAGGGCTGGTGGGTTTGAACCCAGCCTGGGCCTGATAAACAATAATGACAACTACAAAAAACAAACAAACAACAACAACAACAAAAAAAAACAGCTAGGCCTTGTGGCAGGTACCTGTAGTCCCAGCTACTTGGGAGGCTGAGGCGAGAGAATCACTTGAGTCCAAGAGTCTGAGGTTGCTGTGAGCTGTGACACCATTATAGTCTACTGAGGGTGACATAATAAGACTCTGTCTCAAATAAAAAAAAAAAAAAAGAATAAAAAAGCAAATTTTTGATAAGTTATAGTGGTTAGTAGGTTTCAGACTTGCACTTGTAATTCCACTGGATAATTCTCATTGATGTGAAGAACCTTTTCATAGTTCTCTAACAAATACTCACTGAGCACCTACCACATAGAAAGAATTTTGGTGACTGGGAATAACATGATGAATAAGTCGTCCTTTGCTATGGGGGCAATGGTGCTGGGTGGTTTAAGGTTGTGGAGTTAAAGACACCAGAGAGCAAATCTCATTTGCATAGTCTGCACTTTAGTTTCCTGGCATGTAAAATGGAGACAATTCACGAGGTTATTGTTAAAATTGAGTTTATGGAAAGTACTTAGCATAGTGCCTGGCAAACAGTAAGTGCCCAGTGAACGCAGTTATCATTATCTTGATTATATCTTTAGCTCAAAGGATAAAAGGAGAATTAACTCTGATGGTAAACAGTAATATAAGAATAGATTCACCAAGGGAGTGATATTCAACCTGGTCCTGAAATTAGGGCTAGGGTAAGAGTTAAAACGATGGAGATTTAAAAGCAAATAGTATTCGATCTTTTCCAACCGTAAACTTTAAAGTCGTCCAGAATTAAAACCTTTCGGCATTTTGACCATATAGCAAACATATAAAAAGAATCTATAGTTATTGCTAAGATTTGTAAATTATTATAGATACTACCTCAAAAGATAAAGCTCAGAGAAAGGGAATGTTACTGGAGATATAAAAAAAGAAATTCAAATCAATATATGTACCATTTGTAAATCCAAGAATTACATTTTGCAGGATAATAGCCTCTCCGAATCTACCTAGAGTTTTACTTACCAGACAGAATTTGGGCTTCACAGTAAGATTACTGGACACACAAAAAAAGCCAGACAGAGGCACAGGATCCATTTTATTTATCTTCTGCTAAAGTGCACACAAAGGAAGCCGATTTCAAGCCTCCCCTTCAAAGCTGAAGGGTAACTCGGAGCCATCTGACAGAAGATGACACATGAGAGTCTGATGTCGGAAAACTGGCCGTGTGCAGTGCATTTTAAAATACTGACTTAAACATAAAAGTCCTTAAAAAGCACTGCCACAGGTGACAACAAATGAAAATCAAAGGGAGAAAACAGGGAAAGGACTCAAAGTCCAGGAAGACTCTTAAAAAGCTTTCAGGGAAAAGAGACCATACATTTCTTTAGGAGAAAAGTTATGGGCTTTAAACAGACAGAACAGGTAAAAAGGAGAAAACATTCCTCACGGAGTAATTATGCTAGGAAATTACCTTTTAAAAAATTTCTTTATTTTTATTATTAATTGTCATGGTAATTTAATAGTTACATATCTTTATAGGGAATAGTTACCAATAGACCGGATGGATAATATTTAATAACACAACAAAGTGAATATAATCAATAAGTTAGTGCCTACTTTTTTATATGTATGCTTTTTTATTGTTTGGGATTCATTGAGGGTACAAAGAATTAGGTTACACTGGTTGCATTTGTTGAAATCCCTCTTATACATTTGTGTCCTGCCCCCAAGAGGTGTGCCATCACCATGCCCCCCTATCCCTCTTACGTGTATATTTTTAATTTCAGATTAATGTGAAAATACAAATGATCAGGCTACAGTGTTCCACTTCTAAGGTGGAATTCTAATTGTAGTTGAGCCCTTAATCCAGGACTGTGCTGCACACCCATACACTGTGCCCATTAAGTGAGACCAAACCAATGACCCTCCCTCCTGCCCTTTCCCCTTTCCTTCCTGCCCCTTCCCTCACCCCCCCTTGAATTTATCTGTGTTCTTCTCTCATATGGGCCTCAGTTGTGTTTCTATCAGTTTCATATTTAGTATTGAGTACACTGGATACTTGCTTTTCTGTTGTTTTGACACTTTACTAAGAAGACTGTGTTTCAATTCCGTCCAGGTAAATACAAAGGATGCAAAGTCTCTTATCTTTTTGTATGACTGAATGGGATTCATGGTATACAGATACCACATTTGATCAATCCATTCCTATGTTGATGGGCACTTGGGATGATTCCACATCTTGGCAATTATGAACTGAACTGCAACAAACATTCTAGTCCTTGTGATGAAGTGATTTTTTTTCTTCTGGGTAGATGCCTGGTAATGAGACTGCAGGATCAAATGGAAGGTCTACATTTAGCTCTTTCAGGATTCTCCATACTTCTTCCCAAAGAAGCTGTATTAGTTTGCAATCCCACCAGCAGTGTAAAAGTGTTCCCTTCTCGCCACATCCACGCCAGCATCTGCAGCCTTGGGGTTTTGTGATGTGGACTATTCTAAGGAGGATTAGGTGATATCTCAGAGCGGTTCTGATTTGCATTCCTCTGATGATTAGGGATGATGAGCATTTTTTCATGTGTTTGTGGGCCATTCATCTCTTTTTCAGAGACGTTTCTGCTCAAGTATCTTGCCCACTTATAAATGAGACTATTTTCTCTTTTCTTGTTGAGTGATTTGAGTTCTCTGTAGATTCTAGTTATTTAGCCCTTTCTCAGATTCGTAGCATGCAAATATCTTCCCCCATTCTGAAAGCTGTCTATTTGCTTTAGTTGTTGTGCCCTTGGCTGTGCACATACTTTTAAATAATTAAAAGTGGAACTGGAAAATTAACTTTTTAGAAGATATAATTTGCAAATTAAAAATCATGTATAATTCCTAGTACTTTAATAAGATAATTTTAACAACATGATTTTTCATATTTTAAACAAGAAGTTAGGTTTAAAGGTGGAACACATTATTCTTAGTGAAGCATCACAGGAATGGAGAAGCATGAATCCTATGTATTCAACTTTGATATGAAGACAATCAATGACATGGTAGGGCATGGGGGAAGGGGAGAGTGGACAGAGAAAGGAGGAGGAAGGGGGTGAGGGAAAGGAAAAGAAAAAGGAAAGAAAATAGTGACTAATTCTCACACAAATTGGATTTAATTTTTACCAAAGTACATTACTTGAACATTAATTTTTAATTCAACTTGTTAATATGTTGTTTAGGATACAGCATCCTCATTTATTAGTGAAATATGTTTGTAATTTCCCTTTAGAATAATACATTTTTTCCAATTGTAATATCAGGTTGTATCCAGATGAAGTGGAATGATTTTGAAGTATTTCTTCTTTTTCTGTTGTCTGCAAGATTTGGCATGCTCTGTTTTTTGAAATTATCTTTTATTTTTATTTATAAATATTAGTTGTTTATTTTTTGAAAAAAAATAAGAAGTAGTTACCTGATGACTCCATACTGAACCTTAGAGTCAAAGCATTCTATGACAGACATACTCTTATCTGACAATGTGAATGTTACTTTTTTTGGATTATTATTATTATTATTATTGCTCAATATTTTATTGCAGCAATCATCTGATTTCTTTTCTGAATGTATTTATCTTCATTCTTTGCAAGGTTTTTGTTTCTAGTCCTTATTTTAAACATTGTTATTGTTATTAAATTTTAAGCCTTTTTAATTTTGTGAAGGCAAAAAGTGGCAACCAAATAAACACATGTATATGTATAGAGAAAATAAAAAATAAAATAAAATGGGTTGAAGGCATGGTGTGGTGGTACAGCCCTATAGTCCCAGCTTCTTCAGAAGCGAAGGCAGGGGATCACAGGAACCCAGAGTTCTAGGCTACAGGGCACCATGCTGATGGGTGTTTGTACTAAGTCTGGCATCAACATGGTAACCTCCTGGGGGAAGGGAACTGGCAGGTTACCCGAGGAAGAGTGAACCAGCCCAGCTTGGGGAAACAGAGCAGGTCAAAACGCCGGTGCTGGTCAGTGGGGACTCTGTCACTGTGAACAGCCACTGCACTCCAGCCTGGCTGACACAGTGAAATCCTGTCTCTCAAAAAATAAGTAAATAAATAAATAATAAAAGGGGCTGAAGGAAATGCTAGAGGATGGTTAACTGAAAGGGAAAACATTTTTATTTTAAGACTTTTGAATAAGCATAAACAACTGCATTTAGTATTATATATTACACATAAGCAATTATAAAGATAAATGCATTTTTTTCCTATATTGCTTAAAGTAAATAGCAAAGAATTATTATTTGAAAGGTTAGACCTAAACTTAACATGGATAAGTTTAGCATGAATAGGTTTTAGCACTGATGAGAATAACCAAAAATTAAAAAAAAAAAAAATCAAAGAAGGCAGTCGTAAGCCTTGTGAAGACTTTGTAAATATCTGCAAAGAGACAAAATATTCAGGAGAATGGTCAGCACTGTGGTTTACTTTTCCAAAGGGTAAATGTGCTAACCCTGGCTGTGCCTCTGAGAAATGTGGGATGAAATGTGGGATCAGTCAGTAAGCAGCCAACACTATGTTCATGGTCCTTGGTGGGCCTGACGATGAATAAAATATGAATGCTGTCCTTAAAGTTCCTTTGGTATGGTTTTTTAGTCACTAAATCTGTTGACAAAGCAAACCCTCTTTGCCCCTGCTTAAATTTGCATCTCATTTATTCAGCCAATAAGCATAATTGAGCTCCTGGCCTTAGGACTTGAGAATACCAAAATAAATAAAAGGAAAATGTCACTCTGAAAGAGCACAGCCAACGGAGACGATCATGCATTTGTAATATCACAGCAGTAGTTGTCTGTAGTTCTTCGCAGTTAATACACAGCCAGACATGAATACAGAAGGAAAAATGTTTGTGACTAGTCTGACTATCCCAACAGGACTAAATCAAATCACGTTTTGGGGGGCAAAGGCAGAGGAGCTGAAAGATCTGTCTTAGGCTGAAGCTTCTTATTACTATTGAATCACTATTTTGTTTTTGGTGTGTTTGGTCATGGCCAAGGCTAAGTGTGTTCTCACCATGACAATAAAAATAGGGGGTTCACGAAGAGGGTTCAGGACATGAGGAGAGGGTGTTGGCCAGGGACTAAGACGGGAAGGGTGTAAAGTGGCAACAGTGTGGCGTCTGGAAAGGAAACAGGTTGGGGAAAGCACAAGAGGGAGAGTCTGAGAAGCACTGCCCTGCACCCGGTGGGACTCCAGGGGCAGCCTTGACCTTCTGACCAGGCCGCTCTGTAACTATGGCTCCTACCCACTCTCATTCTTCTGGGATATCTTTTCCTGTGTTTATTTTGTGAAAAACTAGTTCCATGAAATACTGATCCATGAACACAAAATAATGAGTTCCTTGGTCAAATAAATCAAAGAACTTGTGCTACATTAGTTAGGACCCTGTGGGAAATATACTGTATATACTCGAGTATAAGCCGAGTTTTTTCGGCACAAAATTTGTGCCGAAAAACCCGAACTCAGCACAAATTTTGCGCCGAAAAAAACTCGGCTTATACTCGAGTATATACGGTAATTCATTCAGGTGGTTCAGGAGTTAATCCTGCACATTTGCATGTGTGGGGTGTGTGTGTATCTGTGTGTGTGTGTGTGTGTGTGTGTACATGTGTATTTGTGACATGGAGTCTGGTGAAACCTATAGACTCCATTTCAAAAAATATGTAAAAGGAGACACATAAAGATTATGAAAGGATACCAATGAAATTGAATTTAAATTAACAAAAAAATTTTTTTTAATTGTTGGAGATTCATTGAGGGTACAAAGAACTAGGTTACATTGATTGCATTTGTTAGGTAAAGTCCCTCTTATACTTGTGTCCTGCCCTCAAAAGTGGTGTCACACACTGTCACCTCCACCCCCTCCCTCCTTCCCTCTCTCTGGTCTTCCATTCCCCCACCCACCAGTGTGTACTAAGTCATTAACTGTCCTCATATGAGAATTGAGTACATCTCTATATTCTTGTGACGCTTTACTAAGAATAATGTGTTCCACTTCCATCCAGGTTAATACAAAGGCTGTAAAGTCTCCATCTATTTTAATGGCTGAATAGTATTCCATGGTGTACATATACCAAAGCTTGTTTAGGTTGTTTCCACATTTTTTTTTTTAAATAAATTCCTAGTTTAGGAAAAAAATGTGCTTCTTTATTAATCCATTTAAATGGTATGATGCAGCATCAGCCCTCTTTACTCACATGGCTTCAAAACGGGGACAATGATAAATGATATTTCAAGATATCTACAACATCTATAGTGATAATGAAAATATCTGTGGTTTCTGCTAATGACAAAGGCTGGTGCTGCTAATAGCTTTGGCTTATATTCAGAGCTAAAGGAAAAGCTAAATTTCTTTGAGAAATTAGTGGAAATATAGAGATAATTTTTTAACCATGTAAGTTCACAGTTCATTTTTTTTTTTCTTGTACAGCTTTACAAGCCTTCTATTGGACCAGAACCCCTAGGGACAGACTTTAATTTAGGAACTTCTTAAGGAAGTGCCCGAAGGCTAATGAAATAATCAAGAGATGCCAAAGTACCCAGGGACCAACAAGAAGAAGAAGCCCTTGAAGTCCCCTGGGCTGATGTGGGGAGAACATAAATAAGAGAACTGGGAGAGCTGGGGTCACCAGGTGGGTCTGCCCCGCAGATGCTGTAGACACAGAGGAACCCAGCCACTGTTGGAGAATTGGTGCCAATGTAGACAAAGAAGGAGGGGGGAATCCATTCTCTTCCTGCCCTCTCATCCTTTACTAGTGTCTTCCATTGGCCAAACCCAACAAATGGTCAGCCGTCACAGAGCCAGGGTGAGTCTTTCCACAGGGGTGATGCTCCAGGGGACCCACAGCAGGGTGCAAGAGGGAGGAAAGAGGACCTCAGGCTCACTGCAGGAAGGAACATCGGAAAACTGAACCTACGAGAAAGCTATGTTACTCCAGGGCAGATGTTTCCAGATATGACAGTATATTAAGATGCACTGTGGTGATTCAACACAATATTAATCATTATTTTAATAAGGAATATTTATCAAACCTATCTTATCTCTGAAACAAATTTTTAAGTAACAACAAAGAGGGTTACTATTCCGTAGATCAAAAGTTTGCAGACGCTGCTTTAGCATTTTCTGGAGGCCTGTATATCTTACCCACATTAAGTTATTTAGCCAGAGTAGCAGATTAGTTAGCAAACACCTTTGAGAGACCAGAAAGACCTGATTTCTGTGGCAGTGATAACTGTTTGGCAGCAGTGACAGCTGAGAATAAGCATCTGGTAGGAAGATATCTATACAGCCTTGATAATTAGTCCTGTTTCTCATCAGAGATAGTTGAGAATGTGTCCACTTCACTACAGCATCTTTGGAAACCCATCCCCTCATACCAAGGTCAGCAGCTCAAAACTCATTCTGTGAGCAGCAGTTCACAGACCCCCAGTGGTCACCTGGGTTCCTGGGCAGATGAGTTTGTCCTACAGCCTTCCACTGAGAACAGCAGCTTGTGGCAGCCAGTCTAATCACAAGCTCTTTCACAACGTACCTTTAAAACATTGCAAATAAACCAGTGTGCCTGTCACACCATTACATAGCTCACTGGGACAGCACCTTCCCATAGATTAGCCAAGAACTAAAAGTTGCTTTGGAGAGAGGTAGTGATGAACAGTAAAGAAAGAAGTTTTGGGTGACTGCTTACAGAAAGGGACCCAATTCTCCACTCCTTCCTGCACCCACACCATTTGCAATGTGGCTTGGTGGATCTTTTTTTAAGGGATGGGGTCTATTTCCCTGCCTCCTGTGGGAAGGGGCTAGGGTGGGCTTGCAACTTGTTTTGGCCAACAGAATATAGTGGAGATGACAGTGAGCCAGTCCTGAGCCCAGATATTACGAGACTGTGCCTGCCATCTGCTCGCTCTCTGGCAGCAGGGCTGGCCTGCTGGATGGTGGGACACCAGGTGGATCAGAGCCAAGACAGACCTTTCATCCCAGCCAAGGACTCAGACACATGAGAGCCCATCCAAGATCACTAAAAATGGTCCACACCTGACTTGAAGCTGACCACAAAGTCACAAAGAAGTCCAGTGTATGGTGCCCCATGATTGCATTAATACACACAGCTATGATTTAATAATAAAAAAAGAAAACAATGTACACTTATAAAAATAACACATTAGCATAAAGTTACCTATATACATTTCCCCAGAATATTATATACAGAAAAAATGTTAATGTAAAAACTTGATTACATGTATTTGACTGCATATTATTCAAATAGGACATCTTAAAATTAAATGGTAAAGAAATAAAATCAATAACTACTGGTTAGTGTCAAAATAAAAAAAATAAATAAAAAAAAAAAAAGTCCAGCCAAGACCAGAAAAAGTACCCATCCGACTCAAGCTTACATTGCTGACCTGCACAACAGGAGCGATATAAATGGATGTTACTTTCAGCCATTACTTTTTAGGGTGCTTTGCCTTGCAGCAATAGCTACTTCATATATAAAGTACAGAATATGATTTTCCCTGGTCTCTTGTAGTACACAGTACTGAATGGGCTGTAGGCAGCATCAAGAAACCAGGTTCCTCGTATTTGAAAAAAATGAATGCAAGATGTTGACAGGAAGTACAGAATGAATGTCACACAACCCGCCACCCCCCCCCCACACACACACAAATAAACTCTGAACACGTCACGTCTGTATACAGGATTGATGGTGAAGGAAATAGTTGCAGGCCGAGGCACAAAACACAAGGAGGAAGATAACCACGGCTATAAAGATAAAAGGGTGATAAAAACAAAACACCTTCTTAAGAGCCCTGTGCTTCCTAAAATCTTGTATTTAGCCATGTAAGAGGAACGGTACTTCTGACCCTGCAGTTCTGACCTCCTGATGGAATCTTACTGAATGTGCTTTTGTGAATGGGCAGGGGTCAGGTCCATGGTCCCCTTCTACTAGCTGTGGAGAAAAGTGGGGAGCATCCTGACGTAGTACACTTATCAAACCTTTACTCTTAATCCCAGCACTTCTAACAAGTGCCTGGCAACCATCTAAGCAATAATGGCTCCTGCCAACCACTAATGTATTCTTCTATAAGGCAGTCATTGAAGCAGTTCAACAAAAATTTACTTCCTTAAGTAGCAAGTTTAAAGTTGTACAGAAAGGACTATATATGAGTTAAATGGTGTAGTGCCAAGGTCAAGACTCAGAAAAATGTAAGTAATGGCTTTGGAAATAAGATGTAAAAAATCACAGGAGGAAGGAGGGAGGAGGGAGCAGGAATGGAGGGCGGGTGAATGGTGGGATCACACCTATGGTGCATAATGCAAGGGTACCTGTCGGATCTATTAGTATAGAGTATAAATGTCTTAACACAATAATTAAGTAAATGAGATGAGGTATATATTAACCAGTGTGATGTAAGCGTTCCTAATTCTAT